>JAJLXV010000020.1:0-119636 GCA_030571435.1 Myxozyma mucilagina
TGTTGATTAGGGTTAGTGTCTAGCCTAATAAATGGCTGTTTAAGATAAAAAAAAAAGAATATACACGTATGTTTTTTTCACATCAGCAAGTTCTCATGATATTTTGAAAGTTGTTAAGCTTAGCTTGCTTGTGCGCTTTGATTCAGATATATGTCGATGTCTTCCGATGTCGCCGTGCAGGCATCGTCAGTCGCCTCCACTAGCGCAACATCTAATTCTAGCTCTTCAAGTCGACCAGGAGCTGGACGCAAACATCGACCTGGACTGACGCGCATACAAGTGGCATGCGAATATTGTAGACGTCGGAAGCAAAAGGTGCTTGAATATCAATTTGGAGACGATTCACTTCCAGACGCTTGGGTTCACGATGCTAACTACGTCATGATTAGTGCGATGGCGCTGTACCTTCATGCATGACTTGCCTGAAGTCAAATAAAGAGTGCATTTATCCAGATCGCTTGACGTATCGTCAATACCCTCGTGGATATGTCGAGAACTTGGAGGAAAAAGTTCGGAATTTAGAATCTCGCCTTCGTGCGGTTACTGAGCAGAGTTTGAGCGAGAAAGAGGCTAGATCAGAAACCTCCTCAACTAAAAGTCCTGGAGGTACTTTTCACCAGAAATTCAAACAGAGTAATTTTACTAATTTTAGTAGACGAGGATGCCAGCACTGAATCTTTAATCGCGGATGTTGGTTATTTATCTTTAGAAGGAGCTTCAGAACGACGATATTTAGGTAGCTCTAGTGGAGTACATTTTGCACGTATCCTTCAATCAACTTTTAAATGGACCGATTCATCTAGAATCCAGAACTCTACATTTCCTTTTAGTGATGCAAACGATTCTGTACCTTCCGCTTCTCCAAACTCGATAATTGCAGCGCATCTTGATAAGTTGCCGGATCGGGCAACTGCAGAGGCCCTTGCACACTCTTTCTTCGCAACGCGTTGGCCTCAGCATCCGTTTCTTCATCGTCCTTACTTTTTTGCCAATCAATTCTCAAATACTTTTATGATGCCTGATGTCAGAAATCCAAGCAGTGACGCTTTCATTACTCTGATGGTGCTTGCAATTGGTGCGATTGATATGCGAAAGAACCGGATCAGACTCCAGTACGAACCTGTACAGTATTATCAAACTGCAGTCGAATATCACATTGATGCTCTCATTGCTGGAGATGACCTTCAATCGATTCAGGGTTTAGTTCTACTTACAATGTTTGCAATCAACGAGCCTCGAAGTCTTAATGTCTGGCACGCAGTTGGGATCATGATTCGTATGTGCATTGATATGGGACTTCATCGCCATCCTAACGGTAATCTTCCTTTATACCAGCGCGAGATCCGAAAAAGGATCTTCTGGTGTGCGTATATTTTTGATCGAAGTGTGTCTCTAGCATTAGGTCGTCCTATCACAATTGCAGATTCTGATATTAACATTGATTTGCCTCTTAATTTGACCGATGAAGATTTGGTGCGATTAAGTGAAGAAGAACAAGATTTCTCACCTGATCCAATGCGCCATAATGACTCGCGATTTAACTCGGCACAGAGAGAAACATCTCCATTTGATATGTCAACATTTTTGCACATAATCAGGTTGCGCCAACTAAATGCTGAAATCCAGTTGAATTTCTATCCAGCGCGACCTGAGAATATTCAATCTCCTGCGGTGGTTGAAGATCTGCGACGATCAATATGTATAAGATTGGAGGCATGGATTTATGAGGCTCCACGGTATCCAGTTCAAACACAAAGTACTTTTCAGTCATTGGAATGGTTCCAGATAGCTTATCACAATTCTCAAATACTTCTACATCGCCCGTCGCCTGCAGTGCCTACGCCCACTCTGGATGCATTAAAAACGTGCTATAATTCCAGTGTGAGTCTAATCAGAGCCTATGCTGCTTTGTATGCCAGAAATCAAGTGACTTATACTTGGGTTGCGTTACTGGGCTTATTTATGGCTAGTGTCACTATGCTTTATACACTTTGCGCTAGTGAAGAGATACGAAATTTGACAGATTTGGAAAATGTCGAGCTTACCATTCAGTCATCAATTTCAGTATTTGAAGCGATGAGCGACATGTGGCCGATTGCGAACCGTTGTATTTTTGTAATCAACAATCTCACTCCTCGGACGATATCAATGCTGCAGCGAACAAATTCTCTTTCCGGATCCGTTCAGGTTTCTTCGCAACAGCCTATACAACAATCACATTTGCATGGTCACATGCATTCCTTTTCTTCTACACCAACAGTCTCACCACTTGATAACGCATACTTGCAAAAGACAGCCATTTCACAGGTGGCCAACGATCAGGCAATAGACTATCGTAATCTGACAAATTCTCCAATCATAAAAGACGAGCCTGTCGTTGAAGGTAACGAACCAGCGGTTGGTGGTTGGTATGCTCCTAAACAGTTTGATCAGTCGGCGGCGTACAATGAAAATGTCGTTACCAGCACTGCGTTTGCGTCAAATAGTATGATGTCTGATGCTATGGGTGCCACTCCGACTTATGATTCTCTTGCTGCTCAGCCGTATTTTCCTGACCACATTCCTGTGTCTTTGAATGATGGCGTTGTGGAGCATTCTGTTTCTGATGTTCACTTTGATCCGGGCAGAGTAGGATTTGATGGCGCATTGTTGGACTCAAACGGAAACAAAATTATAGACATGGGGTATATAAATAGTTTGTTTGATATCACTTCGTAGATCACAGTATGAAGTCTGTACATTATTTGTTTTATTCGAAGGTGGCGGTCCGATTTTTACTTCTATTTTGTCTTGCTATTCTATATCTTGAATGGCTTTTTTCCAGGCCACTTGTATATATGTATTGGGAACTGTGTACAGTATATTGGATAATCCAAATGAGACTTTTTGGCGTTAAATCATGTAAAATTTTTAAGCCATATAAATTACTGTAGTAGAACTTAACGGTGTAGCCCTTACGAACATGTGCTTGAAAGCCATGTTTGTGAGATTCGGTTTTTCCCAGATAATCTTTCAGATCAAGCTATTACGAAACAATGCATCTGTCGGGCAAGTAAAAATAAATATGGCAGCTTGTCGTGATGAATTTATTCTGCATCATGAACTTAACACAATCTGCATGTGAGAGTGGTATGAGGAATTAGACGGTTTAAATTGATATTTGTCTTGTAAATACGCAAAAAGAATTTGCTCACATGCAGTGACTTTTAATTATCACACATACTTGTTTCAAAATCATTAAACAAGATACTCATTGATTCTGTGATTAGTACGCCAGTTATCAAAGCTTAGATGTATTGCAATCTTCAGATCGACTTGTGTCTATAGGGACTTTCATACATAGCTGATAAACTGTGAGAAAACTACAATCACGAAACTAACTTCGACGTTAACTTTCATTTTTTATTTATGTTCAAGCTGATTAAATCTTTTCAGCTGCATGGTGCAATCAACGTTTCAATCAAGTTCAGGAGTCAGAATCAAAAACCTAAAGTTCTCGCTTACTAACCTTAATGCTTTTAAAGTTTTGAAGTCGTTAAAACATCGAGCTAATTCACCTAGTCCACCCTCCAGTCTCTTGTAGGCCTTTTCTGTCATGTATAACACTTTTAAGCTGTTTATATTACAGAAAACAATGGAAAGCAAATCTTTTAATTTAGGCTGTCTTTTTGCCGTTCACAGTGCGGGCTAATTTCGCTTCTTCCCTTGATTGTTCCTGGAAACTTAAGAATGCCGTGCTATATCAAGTATTCAAACTTTCACAAATGGCTATCATTCAACTTATATAGAAATGATCATGTATTTTTTATATGACAATAATATAAAATATTGTTCTAGGGCTTCAGTTCCATGTTCCGGCTGGTGGTCCAAAATATCCTACCGCCGGTATATCTTTAACACCAACTGAGTTGCTTCCTTCAATACCTTTGTTACTCACAGTATTACCCCACCAAGCCAAAAGTTTTGGATGATATTGTAGAGCAACAAAAATTAGAATGCCACAAAATGCAGATCCGGCTGTAATACCCGAAGAAAGAATATAGTTGTACTTTGCCCACCACATAGTGTATCGAGAACGAATATAGTACATAAAAAACCATGATGCCCAAAGACCCGGCGTATAATATGCAATGTTATATCCAGATCCATATCTGTTCATTCCTGCAAGAATTAAGACAGGCTGCCAATAATGTAAATACTTTGGGAAAAGTCGTCGCAAAGCATAACAAACAGCACCAATTCCTACACCCATGACAAAAGTCCACTTCAAAATTGGGTATAAATAATCAAATGTCCTGTTTGGTCCGACAACTCCAAGAAGCAGACTTTGTGCGTACATAGTGTGAGAGAAAGGACAGGTAAATTTTGACGCTTGATTTGGACTACAAACATCAGGCATTCCAGCTTGGAGCATTTCCCATGCTCCGCAGGAAACAAAAACTTGTAAAAGAGTTGCAACAAATTGAACACGGAATACAGCACGAGGAGGGATTTTGGCGTAATGGCCCTGAGTTGATAGTTAGTCACTGCTAATATTTAATACAACTGTACTGACTAACCATTTTTTGATCTCCAACATAGGTATCGGCTTGCGAATCCTGGAAGACATATCAGTACTGCGAATCACGGAAGAGAAATAAGAGCACTCACAGTGCCGTATCCAAACGCACGAATGAAAATACAGGCAATTCCACTGCCAGGGACCCAGTAACCACCCAAAAGTGTAGTCAACAAATCAACAGCAAACATATAACCTGTGGAAGCATATAAAAGCATTGAGGGTAAGATGAGGGCAAACGTAACTCCCAAGCAAGCAAATAGTGCCCAAATTGGTACCTGAGTATCCCAGCATCTTAGACTAACGATACTGATACCGATGGAAAAGCAAAGCAGTAGAAGATACCACCAGTCTGGAACCTCTTTGTACTTGCGCATCATCATTGACATTGGATCTTTGTAGTCAGCGTACCCAGAGACATTTCGGTTGCGCAGACTTCTATAAAACCCAACCATAGCCTCCTTTATGGTGCCCCACTCACTTGCAACAATGTATACAAAACTAACAGTAGTTAAAGCATATTCAGATCCACTCAATAATAAGTTTCCAGCAGATATGAAAGGTGGAGAGTAAGACTTGTATTTTTCGGCATCAAAATAACCGTCTGTCATAACTGCAGAAGAATTGAATGTTTTGCCGTATCTGTCATAGACTGTCGGAACGTTTGGAGGAAAGTATGAAGTGTATGCATAATTTGTGTAAATCATAATTAGAACAATGATACCTCCTATGAATGTTCCTATATATCTATTGAGTACTGTATAAAAAGGAACAACAAGGGGGTAACTGTAATTGATGACTGTCCAGTCGAATGATGCTATAGGATTAATACCTACTCCTGATCTCGTACCCATAACAAACGCAAGGTTTCTGTTGTTTGGTGCAATCCATGTAGGCCAATTAAAATTTGAAAGAGCGGTGAATAAGTAGTCAGGCAAAAAGTAGTAAACGAAAGCACAAGCGAGAGTGATGTTGAAAAACTTGTATCTAGTAATGGTCCAGCCGTTAATCCTAGTTCCTTTTTCGGGTAACAGAAGAGTCCTGTTTAATTGCAAAGTAGGAAGAATAGTGGGCCAGACCGCTTTCACAGGGAAAATGACCTATAAACTTAGTGATTTTTCGAATAGTGCTTTGAGACTGTACTTACCCATCTTCTCATAATACCAGCTACTGCCAAGCCAAAGTATTGACAAGACAAAGACATAATACAGTTGAATCCATAGTTCATCCAGGTTAATCCATAAAACATCTCCAGACGCATTGATGGCATATAATACAAAAAGATTGTCACCGAAACTCCAGCATTAGCCATAATAGTAGCAAGCATTTGCTCTTTGAAGGTCCATGCTCCTGGATTCAATTCAAATTTATATTTTCCAAAGCCAACTTTCCAGTTTGGGACAACTTTGCTGTAAAACTGCGCACTTGGCAATATCAAAAGCTGTATGACCTGAGAGGAAAGATTAAAGTGTGGCTGACGCCAATAGATTAAATTGTTAACGAAAGCAGCAAACGCAGTCCAAATACCAGCAATAAGATATACGCGAAACGTTTCACATTGCATAGTGGGATCATCTATAGGACTGCAAACCGATCTAACCTCGGGGTATGGTGAATGGTACTTGATCAAGGTTGCTTCCAATCTAACATCCAAATCGTAAAGCTCCTCTGATTTGCCGTATACATCCAAACCAGCTAGCATCAGTTGGATTTTTTCCATGGTTTTCATAGGAAAATTCATATCCCCCTTGAAATAGACTGATGCATCTTTAATTACTTCAAACGCTTCCTCAAACTCCATACCCATTAGTTTTTCAACAATGAAGTCGGCAACTTCCACAAAAATATCTTCTAGATCATCGGATTCTTTGATTCTTTCGATAATGACTGCAGGATCATCAATTCGCTGATAATCAGTAGTAACTTTGACCTCTACAGTTTCTTTCTTGTCGTCAGAGATCACAACCGATTCATCGGACGTTGCAAAAACGTTTAGCTTCTCAAGTTTGCTCATTTTCTAACCTTGTCAGTAAAACTGTTAAGAAATGTTTCGAAAGCTGAGACATAATTACCTTATTGAGAAGTAATTCACTCTTGATATAGCACTACCAAGCATGCCGAGAAGAAGTACTACCAAGAGGACGTGCAATATATAAATCTGAGCTACACTCATATCTCAAAAATTATTTTTGGCTTATCGGTTCAGATAAAGCCATCAGTAAAAAGTTCCAATAAAATTTAGGTGCACACTAAACGATACAGAGAGTCATCTAATCTCTGTTTTACTTCCCTCAGACAGTTGGAACCTTCATGTACACAATACAATAAGAGTAGGCAGTATCAGTTTTAGGTTTAGGCACGCCACAAAAAGCAATATCGCTGGGATCACCGGATATTTGGCGCGGCATTATTATTCGCTATCAGTCTGGCCGAGCGCCTTGTAAGCGATGGGCCTGGCAAGCTGCACTGGCCAATTTGCACAGCACGGATCAAAGCTAAACTATTAAAACTTTTGATGGGCTTTATTAGTCACATGTTCAATTATGTTGTCATAATTCCTAGTCAATATGTTGAATACCAAATTAGATAGAAGCTCAAAGCTAGTAGTCACTAGCATTTTTAGATTAGTGTTTAGAATGGGAATGATAACTATATGGTTTCGTAAAAAAGCAATCGATTCAGATAAGGTCTTGAACAACAGCTGTGGCGTATGCCTGTGTTGTAGAGAGACTAGTCATTTCCCGCATGTACTTCAAGCAACATGTACGATTGTTGTTATCCGAAGGGCTATCTTAGCAGATGATAAGATTTGATTACTGATAAATGTGGTTCAATAGTTCCTGCATCCTGTGTCAGAGTTTTGCTTCAAGATCTGAGTTTTTTAAACAGTATGTGGAAACCGCAAAGTATACACAAAAGCCGTAGGCAATCTAAAAACGAGATTTGAAAAGTTGAGAAGGCCAACTTTTTTCTCAGTACCGAGTAGTACAAGTTTGTAGGCGGCGTAGCCTATACTATAGCAATAAAGATAGAGCTTCAGAGTAATAATTTGATTTTGGGTATCGCTGTGAAAGTTTGTTGAGTGCCACATAACTACAAGCCAGTCAGTAGTGTGAAAATCCAAGCCATAGATCTCCTTACCCTTTAGCCGGATATCTCAACTTTTATCTTCTTAGAACTGCAGCTGTATTTAAATCTGCCCGCTCTCAATTGCTATCACACTAACAGATTATGTCTCATCCTCAAACAAATCTAGTTAGTTTAACAAAGACCCAATTGTGGAAAAGAACTGATTATTTCAACGATTGCAGAAATACAGAAGTTAAAGTCGAACTACTTGTCAATGGCATAATACACGTATAGGCGGTAGATTGGGTGAGTTCTGACTATTAATCAAACAAAGTATATGCTCTTATAGAGTGTTCTTAATGAGAAGATTTAACTAAGCCATTGTGAGTTTTTGTATGATACGCGCAATTGTTTGTTACACATTTCTTGAAGTGGTGCTTTGCATTTTTACTTCTTATTGATTTAGATATCTACGGGTAGCAAATAATGCATGTTTTGCTTTAGTCTTGATGAGCTTTGGAAAATAAAAACACATTCAGTTGAAATAGATGAAAAGTTCAAAATGAAGTGATTATAGTTAATTCTAGAATTACACAGCCATAATTGAGCTCTTTTTATTTTTGGGGAACTCGAATTATGCTCTCCCATATTTGTTTTATCCGGTGAATCCTACTTCCGGCAGTCTAGGTAGAGGTATCAATCAGCCCCTAACCTTTTCAAATCAATCACAGTGTTTTCCACTGTGTCAACAGATTTTTTTCTTTTTTTTTCTTATATTTTTCAATCTCCTGCGTAGTATTGATTTCTTTTTTTAATTTTAAGCAGCCATTTATTAGGCTAGACGCCAACCATTATTTTAAGTAACTAAAACAAAACATAGGACTGCAAACAACGAGAACATTTAATAACATAAAATAAGAATAGAATGAGTAACCCTCTAAGAAGAAGAAGAAAAACAGAATAAGACAAAAAGACAAAACGAATCTTCAAGAGAAAGATGAGAGTTCAAATAAATATTATGAAATGTACTATTGAAAGTTTCACTTATTTAAACCTATTTTTTCATTTACGTTCATTTTGATTAGAACGGCGTAGGAATTGTGAAATAAAACTATAAATGTCTAACAGTAAGCCTTAAGTTGTTCAAGCAGGTATACATACTCGGTGGGTTTGCTACATTGTTCGGATTGTACTAATTACTTCAGAATTTGACTGTTCTATCGCGAAAGCTGTCTAACGGACATGAACAATAAGAGGTTTTCCTGCAAAAAATTCTAGAGAATTGAGATTATGAGGAAAGGAAAAATCAGTGGTAACTGTGAATATCAGTCACCAAAAAACGCAATCATCAAAAAACCGTTTAGCTTTGCTGTCTTTATCGTAAACCGAGAACCCTCGAATCCAACACTCAATCAAGAAGAGCATTAGCAGACAGAAAACCAATGTATTCAGAGACTCTTTCTGGTTTAGTCTTGGTTTACTTTAGTGCTGGATTTTCGTATATCTGGTTATTAGCGAGGACTTTACCCTTATATGTGGAGGAATGTGGACAGATACACACGTGATTCGGCTTTAGATTTTGAAAAAGTTAAGCGAACTTCATCAGTTGACGTATGCGCGGAAAACTGCAGGGGCAGCATATCGTGTACAGAGTTCAACTTGAAGTTTTGAAAATTTATGTTTATCAGGGTGTTGACCACGACTTGAAATCATATAACTGACTTTTAGATTTTGTTGTTGCAGAAGTACAGGACTGTGGTAGTGTTCGCTTCTAAGATCCAATTCTGAGATGACTTCGCTGCCTGATCCAAACTCTTTGCAGCCGACCACCGAGCTACAAAACATGGCGACCGACCGTCAGGGGAATTTAGATCCTCAGAGCTCTACGAATCTCTCTGGAAACAGAGGTAGCTTAGATCAAGCAAATGAGCAAGCCGCGGGTGGTATGTTTGAATGGCTGACTGATTCTTGGCGCACTGTATGCTGATTTGTCTTCATAGAAGAACATAACGATTTAGTGAAGGCGGCTCAGCGCAATGATGTCACAGAACTGGCACGACTAATTGATTCCGGTGAGTTCTCTGTCGAGAGTAGTACTTCGGATGGTACCACTGCGCTTCACTGGGCTGCAATCAACAATGCTGTAGACTCTGTGACATATCTGCTTGATCACGGCGCAGAAGTTGACAAAAAGGGAGGAGAGCTGATGGCTACTCCTCTGTTATGGGCCTGCAGAGTAGGATTATCTGATATGGCTTATTTACTTATTCAAAGAGGAGCGGATCCGTTGCGCACCGATGCGCAAGGGTTCAATGCTTTACATATTGCAGTTCATTCTTCAAATATTATGTTGATTGTTTATCTTCTACATCAAGGAATGCCCGTTGACTTTGCTGATCCACAGAAAAGAACACCACTTCATTGGGCTGCGTATCAAGGTGACCCTCTTAGCGTCGATGTTTTATTAAGATGGGGGGCGGATGTAAAACTAAAAGATGATACTGGGTTTACTCCCTTACACTGGGCGGTAGTTAGAGGTAATATGTCATCAATGAAACGATTAATTGAAGAGGGATCAAATGTTAAGGAGGAGACAGCCGATGGCAAGTCGCCTGCTGTGATTGCTAAAGAAATGATGTGTTATCCTGTTTGGCTGCATGCGCTAAAGAAGGCAGGTCGAGATGCAGACGGAAACCTCGTACCCCAAATGCTGTCACCTTACATGTTACGCCGCCTGATATTTTTGTGGCCTTGGGTAATGCTTTGGGTCACTATGGAAATTTTAGCGTCAATCAATGCCTTCGTTGCAATTGTTTTGAGTATTGCTTGGGTATGGGGCGCGCATACCGCTTTAATGAAAATAATTGAGCGAAGTAGCGCAGGTGGTATGCCACTACAGAAAACGGTATGTATAAACAAATTACGATGAGAGAATGTATGTCGCTAATAACGATGCAGCCATATCTCGCAGGAATATTCTCCGGATCTGCCTTCATAGTAGCTTTCCGGTGGTTTTTTGTCATTCTTCCGAATAGTGCCAAAGACTTACCAGTAGCCAACTTACTTTTCTTTTTAACTTTTGGATTATCAATGTTCTTTTTCGTTAAGAGTATGATTATGGACCCTGGTTATATCCCAAGACCTGCGGGTGTTGCTGAACAGCGTGAAATTATTGGAGAGCTGCTCAGCATCGGCGAGTATGATTCCAGACATTTCTGTATATATTGTTTTACGAGGCGCCCTCTCCGAAGTAAGCATTGCCGAACATGTGAGCGTTGTGTGGCCAGACTTGATCAGTAAGTTTTTTGGTTTTTTAGAAACCAGGTTTTGGATCGAAAACTGACCGAACTCGCTTTAGTCATTGTCCTTGGATTAGCAACTGCGTTGGAGTTCGTAACCATCGACCTTTTATACTTTATGTGCTTCTATTAGAGCTAGGAATTTTTATTTTTGCTTACCTAACTCACGAATGTATAAAATCTCTTTGGATTTAAAAAAAATTCCGGCACGGCTAACGATCTACTATAGATATTCAAGATGGCTTAGATGACGACGATAAATATGAGTGTTTGATCTTGAAGGATGAGCTCTGTGCGTATGCAAGCTATGATTCGTTCTCTCTTGTTCTCGCAATTTGGTGTCTACTGCAGTTGACTTGGGTTACTGTCTTGGTTGTTGTTCAGTTTTATCAGGTTAGTCGTGCGTTGACCACTAATGAAGCGTACAATTTGCACCGATATGGATGGATGGGCGGTAACGGGGATGACGAAGCCGTACCTTCTGGACTGGCAGACCCCTTCGCTGCAGACAAACCAGGGGCTTTTGTTCATGATCATCAGCATCGTCACCGTAATCCTTTTACATTCTGCTGCAAGCTACTGGGAATTACTCAATGCTTTTCCATTGTCGCTGATGTCTTATCAAAATGTTCGCTTAATTTTTTCTCTGCTTCCGCTTCCGAGAGACACCGCGAAACCCGGCCCAGACGTAACATAGCTAATCACACAAATCCATTTGACGGCGGTCTTGTCGGTAACTGCACGGACTTCTGGACTGTCGACGATAATGTTTTCTTGCTTAAAACGGCTGATCCTGAAGGCAATGGAGCAAAGGGAAAAATTCGTGGCAAGAAAGTTGATTACTATAGATTATGGGATGTACCGATGGGATCAGGTCTAATCCCTCAACGAGTTCACAATCCTGAAGAAGACTACGAAGCTCTTCCCGGAGATGATCATTTGGTGTAAATAAAGAGCAGACTTTTTGGGTATTTATCACTGAAACGTTTTTGTTTTTACGTTTTACTCTTTGTATTTGCATGTTGTGGAGTATTGATATGGAGTCGTGTACTTTTGTAATTTAATGTTAGTTTGATGAGTTTATGAGTAAGCAAATTGCGATATGAAATATATATTAGTCAACAGCGCAAGTCTCGTTATTCTGTTACAAAATAATCAAAGAACCGGTCTGCATAAAAGCTTTAAAGATATATTTTTAAACCACCCCTTCAGCTTCCAAATGGTTCGGGAAGGCCTCACTGTAGAGGTCGTATTCAACTTTAGCCAATGCCGCAAATACCTTTTTAACCTTTTCAGTTTCCGTTCGCCACAAAGCAGCAGCGGCAGCAGAAGCAATCCAAAATGTAAAATCTTTCTGATGAGTTTCCATCTCCGGCATCATTCTAGCTGAATCAATAACAGGGCCCAACGCTAATTTAAACAGCAGATACGAGTTAAATGGGCGAGATATTTCCACAGGCATTATTGATTTAGGCGAGGCAAGTTGATTGTTGCTGTTAGAATCAAAACAAGACTGAAGATGAAGAGAAGGATCGAGCTTGACAGCTAACAAAGGCATATGTTCATAGGCGTTAAGAATAGAATCCAGCACTTTTGCACTATAGGATATTTGAGTAGAATTTACTAACTCCTTGATGCTTTGTCTCCTCAGTGAATCCATTTTCGACGTCTCGACAATATGAAGCTGATACTCAGATTTAAACTGAAAATGGAATCGCTTTCTAGTTAACTCCGCAGATTCTTTCAAAGACTTAAAAACAGCATTCAGCACCATCAAATGAAACTCTTCATTGATTTTAGTTTGAGACGGAAAGACATCAGTGACAGAAGACATGATTAACAGAGACTGTGAGCCAAAATGTAGTTGACTTTTATAGGATGCAGAGCTTTTAACAGAGCACAGAACAGAATAGTTGCAGGTTGACAGTGTTGTTAAGACTTGTTATAGTAAGTCAAAGATACAAAAGGCGCATAAGCTTTGGCTTTTTGAAAACAGGCGGGTATAGACCTTAGAAATTGGTCACCTTTCTCAGTCTGTTGTGAATAACTAACGAGCTGAGGCCAGTCTGAACTGCAATTCGGCGCAGCCTTTCACTGACTACTGCACATATAAAATCTTACCTCGAGCTCACACAATCACCAAAGTTCTTCAAAACAACAAGTCTTACAACCTCTGCCTTGAATCTTACGATAGACTATTATCATATGAATACAGTTCAAATATTGAACGCATAAGTCATTAAGCAACTCGCTACTTCAAACCCTATACGCAGCAAATATGAACTCGTTTTGAGCTTAACAGCCCTAAACCTGTGGTTAGAGGGGGAAGTCGCCGCTTGGTAGATCTCATACCAAATTAATGTTATCTAAGAGGCTATCTTGATACTTACTCTTTTGGTGTGAGTTGCAAACTCCCATCGGCTAACTGTCTTGCCATCAGAGTCGCGCTCAGCTTTGAAAGTGCAGTAAAGACTTCATTCGTTAAAATAAAAAAGAATTCTACTGAGATTTGCTGGTTGAATTTGTGTATAGATATATTATCATTGAAAGTGACCTGTCTTTTCTGAGTGATAGGTGGACCAGATAGGCGGACATATCGGCATCTGCAGGAAAGAAATTATTAATCAGAGTCTTGACTTAACCTCGAGTTGAAAAGATACGACTTTCTCTTTAACAGGATCCATTAGCGACATATATTGAAAGGCTCGATAAACTCGACTATATTACAGCAATGATTCCCCCACTTGCCAGTCAAATCAGTAACAAATGTGGTTTGAGCTTGCTGTTGAGACCGCGCGTGGCCAAATTCGTCAACTCGAACCTTTCACAAACATTAGAGCGGTCATACTCAGCAATTGCATCCGATAGTGCTCCGATCACAAGTACGAGTGGCGAAGAAACTAATAGTACAAATGCTGGGGTCACTACTCCAAAGCGACGTCGTACGACTCGTTTTGCCGACGTTTTGAACGCAGGTCCTTCCTTCGATGATTTTTTGCGCCAGGGAGCCACAAGAGACGATGTTATTACTCCGGATCAATTGCGGAAGAAGGAAATTGTTCGACTTCCTTCATGGTTAAAAACTGATATCCCTGTTGGTACAAACTACGCCAAGATTAAAGAAGATTTACGAGGTCTCAATTTACACACCGGTGAGTTTAAAAGTCATTTTTGAATGATTAGAAGTTACTAACAATCTTTTCAGTATGCGAAGAGGCAAGATGTCCAAACATAGGGGAGTGTTGGGGTGGAAGTGACAAATCACAAGCCACAGCGACAGTGATGTTGATGGGAGATACATGTACCCGTGGATGCCGTTTCTGCAGCGTGAAAACGAACCGTAATCCTGCTCCCCTTGATCCTCATGAGCCTGAAAATACAGCTGCGGCAATTGCACAGTGGAATTTAGGCTATGTTGTCTTGACTACTGTTGACCGAGATGATTTGTCTGACGGTGGCGCTCATCATTTCGCGGAGACTGTAATTAAGATCAAGCAGAAAGCACCTCACATTTTAGTCGAGGCTTTAACTGGTGATTTCCAAGGAGATATGAATATGGTTGCAATTATGGCAAATTCAGGCTTAGACGTTTATGCTCATAACGTCGAAACTGTGGAAGAGTTAACACCATTTGTTCGTGACCGTCGAGCGACATTCAGACAGAGTTTGAAGGTGCTTGAGAAAGCAAAACAGTCCAATCCTGATGTCATCACCAAATCAAGCATCATGTTGGGATTAGGTGAGACGGAAGAACAAATCGAAGAAACTCTTAAGGAGTTACGAAATGTGAATGTTGACGTAGTCACTTTTGGACAGTATATGAGAGTAAGTTGATAAAGGACATTTTGTGGCAATTACTAAACTGTAATTTTAGCCAACCAAACGACACATGAAGGTTCACGAATACGTTACTCCTGAAGCATTCGAGAAATGGCGCTTGAGAGCTTTAGAACTTGGATTCCTTTATTGCGCTAGCGGGCCGCTAGTGCGTTCATCATACAAGGCTGGAGAGGCCTTCATTGAGAACGTATTGCGCAAAAGACAGAAGCCAGCAGACCCTTCACTTCTCCAACATGCTAGTGCGGCGGTCGGTTCACATCTTTGAAGCCTTAATAGAAAATGGCTGTCTAAGAAATAGTTAAATATGTACATTTTTGATGGTTTAATCGGCACGGTTTGGATTTAATTTGTTTAAAACATTAGAATAGCATTGTAAATTGAATAGACAGCAACTTGCAGTGTAAAATAACAAGTTTTGTAAGAATAACATATTGGATTGCGTAAGCAGCTTTGGCATCATTCAGCCTCGTGTATTCGTCGCAAGATATTTGACATCTTGCAAGACAAAAAGATACATCCGTAGTAGTGGCGACGTTGAACGAGTGGGCTGGACAAGCATGGCTAGCAAACCAAGGAATCGACAGAAGCTTGACATCGAGTATACGTGTCGGGTATCGTTATAGAAACAGACGCAATTAGTCGTGCTAATTGACAAATACCGTCTTGAACCATCTCCATATATGAGCAGCTGCTTTGCAATTTAATGGTCGCATGAACAGATAACGTACTTGTTATCGGATATCTCGGAGAACAAAAGTATGACATCATTTTGTTTGACAGATTCCTAACTTGACGCTGTATAACAGTAGCGATCCGAGAATGCAGAAAAACAGAATGTAGATCATAGAATGAAAAATCGGGTGATTACACTGCATGTAAGTAAAATCGTAGGAACACAATCATGGCTATCATCGCTGAGCAAACAATGCTTGCACCTGTCAAAACAAAAATCACAGTTATAAAGCAGATTCCCGATAGAACAATAGAGAGAAGAAAAAGTTAGGCGGGACATGTTCGGCGCGGGAACGGAATCAGAGGCGAAACTGCGGGGAAAACCGGAACACAAGGGAATGAAAGCTGAACAAAGCCGACTGCGGGGATCGCTTCGGTAAGGTGTCGGTCAACTATAAAAGCGGATAAAACAGATAAAAATTACCTAAGAAAACATTACTAGAAGATACCGCAACAAAAAACGAAAAACTGGCGATAATATGATAAAATGATTGAGCATAGTGGTCTCGGTCAGATGGTCAGTGACCGAGCGCGCGAACCAAACATTGAGTGCATAGAGACATTTTTTGCAATTAAAGGCAAAAGAGATAATGTTCATTGTGGACCCGTGGCTCACGCATTAGAATCTAAAGGCACACTTTGCGGCAAATCACGCCTTCTTTATGGCTTCCGTAGCACAGAGTTATCCTACGAAACCCGCGACTAGGTTCGTCCGACCTTCCTTAGCTATCAAGCTTCTTTTGCCTTACGACCGGCTCGCTGCACACTGAGCTGATTGCTGCTCGTGAACCTTGATTCAACGGCGCTTGCGAGTATCACGTGCCGCTAGCCGGCTGGCTCATCCCCGGCGAACTGCAGCCGCACCGAATCCGCGAAGACGCGCCACAAAGAATCACCAGGCAGCCTGCACTTCAAATCAGGAGCCCGGCTCGCGTGACATCTCTCAAGTACGATACTAAAAAGAAAGAAACAATTTTTTGTAAACTGTAATATGTTAGAGACTATCAGATATCCGTTTGATTGCAGAAACGCCTCGCATTGAAACATGGTGGGGGAGGGGGTGGAGGTGAAATCGCGGTATTGCGACTGACACATCAGTAACGTGTACCTCTTCCGGGCGGACAATCCGCCCCCCCGAGGCGCTCTACTCATAAAAAAAGCTTTGCCGCCCCTTGAGTAGCATCCTATTTCTTGCCTGCTGTACAGACAATCTTTTCAGTCGTGCCTGCTCAGCACTTTTTGTTTAGTATCTCTTTGACACTTCATCTTTGGTTCACCGTCGATTGTTCTTGCGGCGCTTATTTAAAGTAGGACAGTGGTGTGGCGGTGCTTATCAGCTCTATATCGAACAAACTTTTGTACCTTTCGGTCCAGGGTTTTTTTTCTCAGCGATACCTAGGTGCCTGTGCTAAAGTGGTTCGCGAGATTATTTTCCTTCATATAACTCGAGAGGTGTTGGTCCAATCTTTTGAAGACAACAGCAATTAACAGGTGTTCCTGTTGAGTTTCTATCGTTACCTTTTCCATAATGGCTGAGAAGAAAGAAAGGCCTTTGTGGCTTCGCCGTACATTGTCTGTCATTGACTATTTAATTAGCCAGTGGTTTATTATTGGCATGGGTGTCGTCGTCGCTTTAGCATACAAGTTTCCCAGTGTGGCAAAAAATCATGGACATATTCGTGCAGATATCACTATTGAGTATATTGCTGTCGCTATTATCTTTGTTATTTCTGGAATGAATATTCCAAGAGCGAAATTAGTTCAGGAGGCCGGTCACTGGCAAGCACATTTGATTACTCAAGGTTGGTATCTTTAAAGAAATGACTACAAGAACAAACCGGTTAACGTAAATGACAGGAATCTCATTCTTGATCACTCCTTCCATTGCATTTGGATTTGCATCTGCTATCAGGGCCGCTAAAAATCCAAATATTAGTCCTTGGATTCTCATCGGTATGATCATCACCGGCTGCACTCCCACGACCGTTTCTTCAAATGTGGTTATGACTCGGTCAGCTAAAGGAAATGAATCACTTTCACTTATCGAAGTTTCCGTTGGTAACGTGCTAGGTGCGTTCATCAGTCCAGCACTAGCACAAATGTTCATGTCTAAGAATTCCGGATTTCACTACGGTAATCCTACTGCTGATATGAGCTTGACTGAGCTCTATCGAAAAGTAATGATGCAGCTTGGCTTGTCTCTCTTTGTACCTTTATTCGTCGGTCAGGTTATCCAATATTTGTTCCCTAGTCAGACAAAGTACCTTCTTGCCAAATTCAAGCTTGCAAAAGTTGGAACATTCTGTTTGCTACTTCTTATCTGGTCTTCATTCAGTAACTCATTTGCCACTGGTGCATTCGAGGAGGTTTCACATGCCTCGGTGATCATGATCTGCTTTCTTAACGTTGGATTATATATCTTTTATACCTGCATTTGTTTTGTTATGGCGCGCTGTCCATTCCTGCCTGCCAAATTTCACTTTTCTAGGGCTGATACCGTCGCCATTTGCTTGTGCGGGGCTGCAAAGACTGTTGCACTTGGTGTACCATTAATCAACGCACAATATAGCGGCAACGCCGACAAGATTGGTTTAGTGTCAATTGCTCTTGTGCTTTATCAAGGTGAACAGATTTTAGTCGCACAGCTTCTGGTTCCTGTTTTGAGAAAATGGGTCGAAGCTGAACAAAAGCAGAAAAAGGATCTTGAATCTGCTGCGACCATTACTTTGGACGAGAAGTCGGACGGAACGGAGAAGGACGCGCTGGACGGGTCCGTTGACAATGGAATCGCACCGGTTGCGGCTCAAGAGTCACTTCAAGACAGTGGTATGTCCACAATGAAACACATGAGTACAGGAAGTGAATGTAGTTCTGAGATTGAAGCAGGCATTGTTAACGGAGGTGACATAATAGACAAGAAAAAGCTATGATCCTTTTCATGTTTGCTGAGTTCATTTTCTTTGATTTAATTTTGTCGTTAGAATTTTTTTGGTCACTTTTTCTAGCCATTGCAGTGCATTTGTTTAGGGGTTCGTTGGCAAGCTTGCCAACCTCATTTGATAGATTACAGTAACGATTACGACGAAGAAATGTATGCTCGACGATTGAGCGTTTGATTTCAGATTTTACTGTGCTGATTTTCTTTATAGTTGTAGATAAGTTTTGTTGTGTTCTGTTTTGTTTTGTTAATTCTACGAGGGGTTTAATATGTTTGTACTAAGGATAAGTGTATTTTGACTTGTTCGAATTTTCCAAACTTATCGATAGCATTGTAAAAACCAATATTTCTTTTCGTACATAAGAAAAATTAAATCAAACGTTATGCGTAATGACAAATACGAATTATAACAAAAACTTGATTCTGAAACACATAAACTTGATTCAAAATCTTCATCATCAACACTCCAATAGTCAAAAAAAACTCCCTAACTCCTCTTCCTACATGCACAACTGACCCGCTAAACTCCCAAATTTGAAAAAAAAAAACCATTGACTATATTTCTGCACCTAATCTCCTAAGCATATTCAAACTCAAAAATCAATTTCTTGACGACGATGTAATGGGCTGAGTTGCTTTCAGCTGGTCTGGTTCAGTCTTTTCATAATTAGTCTTTTGCTCGTCATCCAATTGTGTCTGTAATCTATTCTTTTGACCAAAGTCTATCTCGTCCGTACGTGGATATGCATGCCGTCGAATCTCATACCATCTGTAAGAAAACAGTATATCCATACTTTCAAGACTTCGTCCCCTTGTCTCTGGAACCATTATGAAGCCATAGATCCACGCAATAGCGCACCATGTACCCCAAAAGAAAAAAGTTCCCCATGCATTCATTCCTCTAAACATTGCTGGTGTAGCTTTTGTGACTGCAAAATACAAAAGCCAGTGGAAACCTTGAGAAAGAGAAGTTCCTAGAGCTCGTATACGACTAGGATATAATTCAGAGCCAAATATGTAGGGAAGGGTGTACAGTCCGATTACCCAACCAAGAGCATGAATAAATATTGCACCTATGGCTGCTCGACTAGCACCAACAGGCATGGATTGAGGATCAGCTATGTAGTACTTTAAGTAACCACCAATGTAATACTGACAACACATTTGCATGGCGACACCAATCAGAAGAGATTTTCTTCTTCCAATGATATCCGTAAAGACGAGGGAAGCAATCAGTGTACACATGAACTTTACAAAAGCGTAAAGACCTGACGAGTAAATTACTTTTTCATCACCTTGAACACCAAGGAGCTCAAAAATTGATGGAAGGTAGTTTGTGATGCCATTCGCTCCGGACCATTGCGCGAGAAAATACGACATGAATGACAATCTAAGTCGGCGGCGATTGGATGTAATCGTAAACAGTTCACGAAACTGAGTTCGTAGTGAAAGTCGCCCATGACCGTCAATATCTTTGGTTATTTGACTCCTGAACTCTTCAAACTCATTGATAAGAAATGGATGATCCATTGGTAATCTTCTGATTTTGTGTAAAGCAATCATGCTCTCTTCGTATCGCCCACAAATGCATAGCCAACGTGGACTTTCTACAACAAAGCAAGAAAGAATAATGCAGATCAAGGGAACGAATACTTGAACAAAAAAAGGAATCTGATACTGCAAGGTAAGGTCTGATGATATATATATGCGAACACCATAAACAACAAAGATACCTATCGTCTGTGATGAAAGCATCCATAGATTAAAACATAAGGTCATCAAGCCTCTAGTTGCTTTGGGAGCAACCTCTACTATATACCTGCACTATTCTTAGCTTCAATACTTGTAAACTCGGCTTTTCATTCTACATACGTTGGTCCAATGACTGTAGCAGCGCCTATACCTAGACCAGCCCAAAGGCGCCCAAAATATAACACAGCCAAATGACCGTATGAAAAGGTTGAAGCAAGACAGCCTGATGCATAAATGGCCATATATAAACGTAAACAAAAAATTCTGCCATATCGATCGTTCAAAAACATCGATAGCATTGCACCAAATCCGGCTGCTAAGTTCACAAAAGATACAATGTTTGATATGACTTTGGCATCGTTTTTCACGTTAATGTTGAAATCGTTGGTAAATGAGTGTAATTTGGTAATTGCTGCACAGCTTCCTTCGTCCCAGCCTTTTGGCATGCCAGTACAGGCAAATACAAAAACACAGAGAAACAACTTTGAATTATATATAGCAGATGGCGAGCTACGTATCGCATCAATATACTTGCATAGCGGAGATCGTGTCCATAAAGAAGAATGCCGCAAAGGTGGCTCAATCGACAGTTGCTGCAATACCGCCATTAGATGAAGCCAGATCCTCTTCTTGAGCAGAATCGTTTGCCGTATATGAAAAATTTCAAAATAATGATAAAACACAGTCAATAGAGTATGACGACGAGAGTTGTATCGTTGAGATTTAATATGGACAAAGTCGACTCGAATATTAATTCATATGCTTGTACACGTGAAATTCGATAAGCTGCAGTTAAGCAAGGAACCCATAATTCTCTCTATCCGCTTCACTAATTATAGTTCTAAAGCACACATCATTAATAAAAGCAATCATGAATGCATGTTGTGCGAATGTGAGTTGCTAAGATTGTTGGAAATCAATGCGGAGTTCGTGGTTGCCACAGACTAGTCGAGATCTCGACCTATAACGCTAGTAAATACCCATTATGAGTGGGGGTGCAGTAGTAAAAACCCTCCCCACTATAGATGACTAATACACTGCACTTTTATTAGGGTTTGACAGCGACAGCAGTATACAGCTGGAAGATGTTATTTCATTTAGAAAGCATTGCTGTCGGACAGCTCAGAATTTGAGAATCTAAAATAAAACGGGAGAACTCGGTGCTGTACTACCAATAGAGTGTCAATCTCATTCAATGACAAAGACTGCAATGTACTACTTCCGGCACTAATAAAGTCGCGATTTGAGCGAAATCTCTAGAAGCTGCCAAAGCTGAACATTGTGTCGGATTAGGGTTTTTGCGCGTAGTACATTTTCAAAATCGTAGAAATTGCGAAATTAAAACAAATAAATTAATGAGTTTTGATGAATTTCTCTCAGGCATTGAGCTTTCTTAGGAATGACGATAGAGACTAACAGAAAAACAAAACGGCGAAGATTGACAATGAAGCTGGCAATTTTTCACATGCTTATTGAAGGAAGAATAGGCCAGTGCTTAAGCCCCACTTACAAATGCCAATTAAATTCTGGAGAGTCATAGCAAAACATGTGCGACTTCAAATCTCGCAGATTAGGACCTTTTACTACACAAACAGCAAACATTCTAGCATTCACAAAGAAGATAAAGAATTGACCCTGTGGTTTACCGATACCGGCGTCGCGCATTGCCTGATTCTGACCGAGATCAGCAGCAAAAAAGCGAAACCGGCATTTTCACATTAGGAAAGTTGATTGTAATCTTATCGCCAAGAAATTTCCAAGCGTTTGTTATCGATTGAACGGAAGTCAGACATATTTATCTGACTGCATGAAGATAATGTAGCTAGCATCGGGAAAAAAATTCTTCTGCGCACATTTGCACACAAAAAGTTGAAGGAAAAAAATCGGGTTGTAAAGTAGACTTTTGAAAATTTTTCGCGTGAGCGCCTCAATACGCCACTCACGTCATGACTGTTGTTTTGTAGTTTTGGCACGATACCACCAATAAACTACATGTGAAAATGCCGCGTAATATCATCCAAAATACGGGAACGCACACCCGCACTTTTGTAGCGGGGGAGCGACCGCACGCCCCTGACGCCTCTTTGCAAAGCACTGTTGAAGGGCATCGAAAGCAATATCGTGAGGGTGCCGCAATTCTTACGGACCTCAAACTACTTAGAAAGCGAGATTTGCAGTTGCAGAAGATGAAGGGAGACAGCGTAATCTGTACTAGCCGCGCGTACCGACTTGTAGAGCACGTGACTGCTTATCTATTGCGCGACCCGCACGAGGGCAAAAAACCTTAGTCAAGGTGTCGCCAAGAGATCATTAACCAAACCTGAAGCTGTGTCGCGTGTGTCTGGCTCACTCGTAAACCCGAGCATTTGCTTGGTTGAATTTTATGCAGCGAGTTTTCCTGCTTTATGAGTCGTCCAGACGTGTAGTCTGCGGAGTTGGCCTGTAAAAATATTTTCCTGACCGCCGCGCTGGCTGGTCTTTAAACTTTAACATAGAGCAGGTCGGCCCAATGCGGACTAGCGCAGCTGCCTGTGCACCTCGAATGGACTTCTCCGTGGTCGCACAAGTCGGGCTCGGCAACTGTGCTTTCTTGGACACACGTTCTGCTTTTCGTATAAGTCATGCCAGACTTTCTCTTTTTAACTTCCGCGGTCCACCTTCCCTTCCTTCCTTCCCTCCCTCTCTCCCTCCCCATTAGTACTACCCACTTCTCCCACCATCTTCCCCGTCTTTCTGCCCTTCCCACTCTGATCTTTCCATCACACTTCATCTGGCCCTAGACCATGGCAGAAGAGTTCAATTCCACGCTTCCCACGGGAGGCAATTCCGCCACAGAAAACCTCAATGTATACTACAACTTTGGTGACGTTTCCTACGTCATGATCTGTGCCGCAATGGTTTTGATTATGGTTCCCGGTCTCGGGTTCCTGTACTCGGGTCTCGCTCGTCGCAAGTCGGCGCTCTCAATGATTTGGGTTTGTCTTATGGGAGGCGGTGTTGCAATCTTCCAATGGTACTTCTGGGGCTTTTCACTTGCCTTCTCGCCAACAGCAACAAACGCCTACATTGGTAACCTTCGAGCAATAGGTCTTCGCAATGTGCTTGGCGCTCCTCCAGCGGCTACCCCATTGGTGCCAGAACTGTTATTTGCCATGTACCAGGGAATGTTCTGTGCTGTCACTCTTGCTATTATAATGGGTTCCGTGGCCGAGCGAGGTCGTATACTCCCAGCTATGATTTTCTGTTTCATTTGGGCAACAATTGTCTACTGTCCTCTAGCCTACTGGATTTGGAATTCTAATGGTTGGGCATACAAGTGGGGAGTCTTCGATTATGCTGGTGGTGGTCCTGTGGAGATTGGTTCCGGTGTCGGAGGTTTAGCGTATTCTTTTGTTCTTGGACGTCGTTCTGATAGACTTCTGCTGAACTTCCGTCCTCACAACGTCTCTCTTGTTACTTTAGGAACGATTCTTCTATGGTTCGGATGGCTTGGATTCAATGGTGGCTCTTCCTTTGGAGCTAATATCAGAGCTATCTATGCTACATGGAACTCTAATTTGACTGCGATTTTTGGTGCTATTTCTTGGTGTTTGATGGACTATCGGTTAGAACGTAAATGGTCTACTGTGGCTATTTGCTCCGGTTTCATTTCTGGACTTGTTGCTGCAACTCCCGCTTCAGGATTGATTCCTTTATGGGCCTCTGTTCCTTTGGGTATTCTTGCCGGTGTAATTTGCAATCTATCCACCAAAATCAAATTTTTGTTGAAGATTGATGATGCTCTTGATCTGTTCGCTGAGCACGGCGTCGCCGGAATAATTGGTCTTATTTGGAACGCCTTTTTTGCTGCGGATTATGTTATTGGATTGGACGGTGTCAATCTTGGAGCCAGCGGTGGTTTCATCAATCATCATTGGGCTCCGTTATACAAGCAATTCACATATGTCGTTGCATGCAGTGCATATGTGTTTGTGATGACAGCCTTCATCTGCTTTGTTTTAGATAAGATCCCGGGTCTCAAATTAAGGGCAGACGAAGATGCTGAAATGCGCGGTATGGACGAAGACCAGATCGGAGAGTTTGCGTACGATTATGTTGAAGTTCGTCGTGATTTTATGGCATGGGCATCTCCTATGCACACAGATGGTGTGCCTATTGAGCCATACCGAAATCAACCTACATTGATCATCACACCTCGACATCCGTCCGAATCAAATTCCTCTGCTGCAACAGAAACTGGTCCTAGTCCTGAAAAAACTGCAACAAAAGAGAGTGCTTAGTTCACAGACCTTTGCTTTAAGGTTCTATGAAATTAAGTAGTATTCATGCACACTCCTTCTATGTTCAGCATTGTAAGCTTTGAAATGATTTTTTTGGGGGGCGTTGTTTGAATGGTTAATGGTTAGGCGGGTACTTGGTGTTGTCTTATGTAGTAAATCTAAGATGTTGGGTATTGGAATCATTTGGATATAGTAATACTATATTTCGAAGCACAATTTGTTAGAATAAAAGCTGTCAAGCAAAATATTGGACTATCATGATGGCAAGCTTTTAAATGATAACTTCGTATTAATGAAAGTGGAGCAGTCTATGCGTCACTAATTTGTGATGAATTTGCAATGAAACGAGAATGTCGAAATCAGAGAGCTCTAATTGGTTCTTGAATTTGATTTATTATGGGTTTTGTACTCCACACTTACTCCCAACTTTCGAAATTCGAGAACTTGTAGCTTACCTACTTAGTAGAAAACTCATTATAGATTTGATTGAAGTTCGCCATTTCTGTTATGATCGCTCGATATCCGTTATTTTAACGGTTTTTCTATCCTAATATCGATTGAAGTCTGGAAACAGAATTAGCTCTCGCCCATTGGGTATAACACTGGTATAGACTCTGTATCTCCGGTGCAAGGTGGGCGCAACAGGAACTATATCTATGTACAGAAGGTTGCGGCCTTTAGGCCAATTGTTAAAGCAATCTAAACTTATACGAAATGTCAGAGATTTAGAAGGAAGTAGTTCAAAGTCAGCGGAAACACAAGTTTCCGGTGATAAAGAATCAAGTGGTCGGCAATATTCAATACGAAGACGACGAACAAGTAATGAAAAAATCTGGAGAGAGATACGGCCTATTGTGCAACAAAAACTTCTGTTGCAGCTTAGGAGATCCGGAGAATATGATCCTGCAAAATTTCGACGCATGTTGGAGAGATCACGGCAGGGAGTTATACGTGGGAAATATTCATGTACAAAGCTGCTCGTCGAGAGTCGAAAAGTTTCAGCTATAAGGGAACAACGTGAAGGTGTTGTTGAAATAGGTGAGAGAAAACTGTTTTCTGTACTATACAAGGTCATGGTCTAATTGTGTCGCAGTACATGTCGGCATTATGTCTTTGGGTGCCATGGTGATAAATTGTTTGAAGAACACATTGAGTAAACCAACTCCCAATATATCGTTACTTTTGGAGTCATCACAGGCTATGAAGGAATTCAAACGCGCAGAGAGTCTTACTGGTTTCATACTAATACGTAAAACTGCCGATGGAAAGGAGAGAGTCAATTTGGTACATTATGTCAGCAAACTTCCTTCACAAGTTCTGAACAGAGAACTGAAGACTTTTATACCAAATTTAGTATTAAGCTGCAGGTCACTTTCGTTCAATCTTCATATATTGGGAATACTAAAGGATCAACTAAATTCGCGCTCAAATGTGGTACTTTTAATGAACAAAGGTATAGGTTTATCAGAGATCAAACGAAACGTTGAACGATTATGGCCGTTAGCTAGATCTCGTCCGACAGTTTTGGCTGGTCATAGCACTCATTTTTTGGACTATGACAGAACGAGTTACACTGCTATTATGAGCGACGATCAAACCGACGGAAAGGTTGCGCTCACGAAAATAAACCTCAGTCGAAATGTTGATTCTACGGAGACATCTTCTGAAGTCCCGCGAAGGCGGAGTAAATATCAAATGAGATTAGATTCAAGGTTAGAAAGCCAAAGAAGGCGACAGCTTACTCCACTACTGAAGGCATTTTTGAACTCAAATCACATGAAAGCAACAGAAGTCTCTCAACGAGCATTCATTGATCTGCAGATAAACTCGAATTTATTGAGAGGTGCGCTACGGCCTATAGTAGACTTGAAACTGGACTGGAATGTGGAAACGAGTGGACGAATGCTGGCCCAGACGATTCGCGACACAGTGCGTCAGAGCCGCGAAAAACTAGGATCGCTTCCTGAAGTTCGCCAGATGATAGCCGGTGCAGAGCTTGTGAAAGCTGTTAATCTTGAAAATTTGATTGATCAGGCGTTTAGAACGGTGAATGAAATTGGGCGTGCTTTTATCCGAAGAACTTCCGTTGCTGAGGAACTTGAGTATAGAAGTTCTACGCAACTCGACGATGATCTTGGTCCGGAGTGGGACGATATAGATCAACACAAAGATTTCCAGTTTACTGTGCCGGCAATTTCATTTTTGACTATTCTGAGAAAACAGGGCACACAGAAAACCAAAAGCAGCCGGAACTCTCGCAATCCAGTTGTTCACTCTGAGCGATTAATGAGTGGAAGGTTCTCTAGATTTGGACCGATTTGAACAAGCGCGACTTGATCACATCAATTGGTGGTTTTGCATATAGAAAAGGCATAAAAGTCTAACGATAGCTTTATGTTTGTACATAATTGGCATACTTCATTCACAGGAGTGAGCATTCCTTATAGGAGATTAGCATTTGAAAGTGACTTTTTTGTATGTTACTAGGTTTGGAGTTTTTTTGGAAAATAATATCATAACGCAATTTGTTTCATATCAGTTATTACTAGTCTATATTTCAATCCGTAGCCTAGCAGTATAGCTGTATCTGCATTCTGTCGTCAAATTGGGAAAGGGTTGTTGGCATGCGGCGCATTTATTTGACATTTATGCCAAAAGGCGGCAGAAGAGCTTGGGAGGAAAGGAGGAAAAAAAAGGGCGCGCAAGCTTGCTCAATTTTTCACTCGCGACCAGAAAAATCAACAAACCCCGAAGCCATTATTTTGACCAGAAACAAAAATTTGTAAATTTAGAAATTCCACACAACGTCAAAGTTTTTGGCGGGCGATGAGATGCTTCCCCTGAGTTTTAATAAATTAAGTGTTTGATTTATCCGAATACTTTATTTCGCCGTAGCCATTCTGCATTTTTGGTTTTTTCTAACCACAAGTAAATAAACATCTATTTGAAAAGTAAACCATTGTTTTCAGTGCGCAACATATATGTTGTGAGAGCGCTTTTGCAGCTATTGATCGACCGTATCTGGGGTAAACGCTACTTGTTCATCCGCAATCCAAGTCAGCAACAGCCACTAAAAACCGGATCAGAAAAAACTCTATTTTGTGTTCCTGCTGCCCTAAGATTTGCCAACCTGCCATTGTTATTTGTACACTATATTCTCTAACAATAGCCCAGTCAATCTTGTGTATAGTATTCGAAGTTTATTCTGTATTGAGGAATTGTATTTTAGGCTGAGGTTAGCTTGCTGAGCGGTCGAGCAGCTCTTAGACTCGTTTGTGATCACAGTTGCACCATCCAGGGGCTCAACAACCATTATTAATTTCTTCAACTTCGTTTCTTTGTTGAGCATCATTACGTCAATCAAGAGACACAATCACATATAATGGCAGGAAAAAGAAAGCGATCACGTAAAGGTTCCAGAAGATCACGAGGAGGCGGCGGAGGCTACGATGATGAGGACGACTTTGACAATGGCCCACGAACTACTCGGCAGCGGATCAACTACGCAGAATCAGACGACGACGAAGAGTTCGAAGCCGAAATAGCAGAATCAGATGGAGATGAACCTGAGGCTCAAGAAACCGGCTCTGAAGCTGAAAACGATCACGTTGAGGGTGAAGAAGATGATTTTGAAAATGGCAATCCCAATGCTGGAAAGAGCTTACATGTCAGGCTTCGATTGCGGAAGAACCTCAACGGATCTGCAACCAAAGATTCATCAAAGGAGGAAAATGAAACGGCTGCGGATGCGGACCAATTCACAAAAGACGAGAGTGACGAAGGACTCTCAACTAGGCGATCCACTCGACGCGCATCAACAAATGGTCGTCACCAGTCAGTGGAGCAACAAGCATCTTCTCCCGATGCAGCGAAATCTGAGCGACGTCTCTCTGGAACTTCAATCCGCCAACAGCTGTTACAGCAAGCTACTCAACCTGTGTACTCTCGTAAAGCAACGCGGGCATCATCGAGAAGTCGCGACAATGACGACGACGAGGAGTTTGAAGAAAGCGAAAGCGAAGAAGAAAGTGACTCGGCGTCTGAAGTGAGCGGAAATAACGGATTTGTGGTGGAAGATTCGGATTTTTCAGATAGCATAGCCAGACGGCGAAGTTCACGACGTGTTACAAGAAACGTTACAACTCGGAGTCAAAAACGCAGTGAGACTGATGGCGATGAGGATGGGCCATTGACATTACAGCAGGAGCTGGATGAACTTAGTCCGCCTCCACAAAATCGTCGTAAAAATTTACGCGCCAGAAGGGAAGTTAACTATCAAATACTTCCGCCTCCGATTCCCGACGGCTACGATGATTCGTATGCACCGACAGAATCTAGAAGACGCACAAATACGAATAACAGACGACTATACTCTACGTATGGTCCATTTGGAGGAGCCGGAGTGAAGTCACTGTTTGGTATTAGAGGTCCTGACTCTACTCTGCAAGCCGCTGGCGGTGCTGCAGATTCAGATTCCTCGGATGACGACGCAGCTGTCAAAAATACGACTAATAAGTTGCCTAATTTAGGCGACTTGGAGCAGGTCACCAATCCTGCCTCTTCTTTGGGTTTAGTGAGGAAGAATAATCTATCGGATACTGACCCGCTGGGAGTAGACATGAATATTGACTTTAGTGCGGTGGGAGGTCTTGATGAACATATCCGCCAGCTAAAAGAAATGGTTGCCTTACCTTTACTCTATCCTGAAGTGTTTCAACGATTCAAAGTTACTCCTCCTCGAGGTGTCCTATTTCATGGTCCACCTGGAACCGGTAAAACATTACTGGCTCGTGCTCTAGCTGCTAGCTGTTCGACCGAAGGCAGAAAAATCTCATTTTATATGAGAAAGGGTGCAGATGCTTTGTCCAAATGGGTAGGTGAAGCAGAAAGGCAATTGAGACTTTTGTTTGAAGAAGCAAGAAATACTCAGCCAAGTATTATCTTTTTCGACGAGATTGATGGTAAGTTCTTACTCAAGTTTAATAAATTCAACCCATATGCTAAACGTATTATTATCAAGGTCTCGCTCCGGTCAGATCATCCAAGCAGGAGCAGATTCATGCATCAATCGTATCTACTTTGTTGGCTTTAATGGACGGTATGGACAATCGAGGTCAAGTAATTGTCATTGGCGCAACAAATCGGCCTGACTCTATCGATCCCGCTCTACGGCGACCAGGTCGTTTTGATCGAGAGTTTTACTTTCCTCTTCCTAATATTGAAGGTAGAAAGAAAATTATTGAGATTCAAACAAAGGCGTGGAATCCACCCCTCTCACCAAGTTTCATTAACGAGGTAGCTGCAATGACTAAAGGTTATGGAGGTGCTGATTTGAGGGCCTTATGTACTGAGTCAGCGTTAAGTGCCATTCAGCGCAGATACCCACAGATTTATTCGAGTAATGATAAGTTAGTTATTGATCCCGCCAGCATAACGGTATCTCCTCGTGACTTTACATTGTCATTAAAAAGTAAGGACCTCGACTGGTTTATTTTTAGCTGTTCTAATATTTTCGACAGGAATTATTCCTTCCTCGCAGCGGTCTACGGCGTCAAATGCTTCACCTCTTCCTAAGCGAGTAGAGCCATTATTAGCTCGAACGTTTGAAGAGATCAAGCACGCGTTAGATATTGCTATCCCTCGACAGAAAAAAATATCTATTGCCGAAGAAGCACTATATGAAGAGGATACCACCGATGCAGGCTTTGCTCGCGAGAACATGATGCAGGGTATGTTTTGATTCGCTTCATATAATTCTCAGGATTACAACTCTTTAACTTTCATAGATTTTGAATCCTCAAGAGTTTTTAGGCCTAGAATGCTTATTGCTGGATCTCAAGGCATGGGCCAAGAGTATTTGGGTGCGGCTACTATGCAGTACTTGGAAGGATACCATGTTCAAACGTTTGACTTGGCAACTCTTCTAAGCGACTCCACTCGGGTAAATATATTCTGATAGCAAAGTTAAGCTGCTTACTTATTTTGTATTTTTTAGACAGTGGAAGCTGCCATCGTCCAATTATTTGTGGAAGTGAAACGTCATACTCCTAGTGTCATTTTTATTCCCAACATTGATTCTTGGTATAAAACGCTTTCACCCTCAGCGTGGACAACATTCCAAGGACTACTTCATGGGATATCCCCTGTTGAGCAGATTCTTCTTCTAGCGATTGTTGAATCTGGATTTGAATATCTCGATCATGAAGTGAAATCCTTATTTGGGTTTTCTAGAGCAAACAGGATAGAAATTTCAAAAGCAACTTACGTGAGTGTTTTGAATTTTGCAGTACGATTCAATTCTAACATTACGGTTTGAAGGATGAACGATTGAAGTTTTTTGAAGGAGTGAAACTACATATTTCCAACGCGCCTTCTGTTTATCCAGACAAGGAAAATCGGAAAAAGAGGAAATTAGAAATCTTACCTAAGGCACCACCAGATCCACCGAAAGTGCTTTCTAAGGCAGAACTTAAAGCTCAAGAAGAGAAAGATAAACGGCTCAAGAACTATCTGAAGATTAAGCTGAGTGGTTTAATGGAACTTCTGAAAGTGAGATATAAACGCTTTAGAAAGCCGCCAATTGTAAGTTGAATTTTTTGATGCCAATTTTGGGAGATAAACTAATGTGAATAAAAGGATGATGAGTATCTAGCGTATCTATTTGACGGAACCGAAATTGATCCTAATGTTCTGTACGAATACACAGTAACTGATGATGAAATGGTTCTGCAAAGGAGCACTGGTAAGAAGTATCACAATATGGACTTGGACGTCATCGAGGATCGTTTATGGAATGGTTATTACTGTACTCCCAAACAGTTTCTCAGTGATATTTCTTATATTTTAAAAGACGCAAATACTAGTGGTGACCGTGAAAAAATCTTGAAGGTATGCTTGATATATGAGAATGCAAGAGATGTAGATTTAACAAAACTAGGCTTCTGAAATGTACGCGAATGTTCTTGTCTCAGTAGATGAGATTGGAGATGCTCAGTTTTTGCTCGATTGCGAAAGAGTTCTCGAACGGGAGAATCAGCGAGCAAAGATTTATAAGGAAAAACTCCAGCGACGACAAGAAAAGATGCAAGAAATTCAAAGAAAACACCGACTTGAATTAGAAGAGAAGGAGAGATTGGAGGCTGCTAAACGAGCGGAAGAAGAAGCTAGAAGACCACCTTCACAACCCCGTACCATTGAGAATATGTTCTCTGATGATGAAGAAGACGAGCAAAACGAGCCTGTTCATATGAATGTTCATCAAGATTCTGTCGGAGAGTCAGTGTTGGACCAGAAAAGTGTGGTTCTGCATCACAGTACGCCTGCACAAACTGAGCGAACTGATGACGTCGAAATGAAAGACATCACATCTGAGCCAATAGAGAAGACGTTTAGCGGAAATGATGCGATGGCACTATCAAACATTATGAGTCCAGAAAAATCGGCACCACCAGAGAATTCGGTACCACCAGCTACCAATTCCGAGATAGATTCATTAACAAGTAACCAACTACCTGAAGCTGATCACTCTACAGTTGTTGAACCTACAGAATCCGTTTCATCGCCTCAGTCATTTTCTGAACCTGAAAATATACATCCCCCATACGAACTCGATACCACTGCGCTCGAGAATTTTCATAATAAGTTAGCTCGCGAAACAGAGAACTACACAGTTGAACAGTTGGAACAATTGAACTCTGCCATAATGGATGTCGCCTACAGGCGAAGGTTGGAATGGAATCGAAATTTTGTTCTTCAGGAAGCAATTCAGATTGCAGATACGGTGGCAAGAGATATATCTATTGCTGTGAATCGTGATTAGTTTTCAAAATTGTTTGTTTTTGCGCATTATATTTTGCTTGACCTGGGAAGCGTTGCGTCAGTAGCTATAGTATTTTGGAAAAGTGCATGCAAGAGTTTATCAAGGTCAATGTATAGTTTAGTTTATGATTTAGAGTGGATAAATTGTAAAAATAACAGAAATGTCTACGATAGTTTTGATGTAAGTAAAAGCTACAAAGAGAATACCGCAAAGTGTGACTTGAGTCACATTTTTGTGACATTTTTGTGACTGGGATTGTTTATGTACACGAACGCAAAGAATTAGGTCGAGCAATCTTGTTTCAATTGCCCCGCGTACAAACTCTGCACACGTGCGAGTGATAAGTTCTCTGTTTCCATTATTGAGATTGATTTCAAGTTTGAGAACTGTCAAATCCAAAGATGGAATACGAGAACGGGTCCCGGGAATACTACGGTGAGTTTTTTTTCCTTTCTTGTTCACGCGTCAAAATTACTCTGTTATTTGTGTTATTGTAACCAGGAATGTGCTTAATTTTTGTACTCTACATGGTTCAAAAATAAGATTTTGATTGGAATTGGACTGTTTACTAATGAATGAATACTATGTAGATCAGGGATATGATGATCGCAGATCTGCTTCTCCTTCTCGCGGCGACGACCGTCCAGCGGCTGACGAGTATCGGTATGTTTTTCTCAGATAACTCAGCAATCTACAAATCGAGCCAGCGAACAAGTCTAAAACCTCAGCAGCAACAGCGAATCTGGCAAGCCTGAAGAGGTCACCAACAAAGGCGACAATCTTTTTGTGACAGGTGTTGCTCCTCGAGTGACTGAAGAGATACTCTCTGATCTTTTTTCCAAATATGGAACTGTTGAAAAATGTGAAATTATGAAAGATCCTCATTCTCGTGAATCTCGTGGATTTGGATTTGTCAAATTTGAGAATGGCGAACAAGCTGATTTGGCTCGTGAAAATCTTCAGGGTCATGAGCTCGAAGGGCGAGCTTTGAAGTACGTCCAGACTATATTGTCGAAGCAAGAATTCGAAACTAACAAGTATACTTATAGCATTGAAGTTGCTCGTCGTAGTCGCCCACGAACTCCTACTCCTGGAAAATACTACGGTCCTCGAAGAAGAGGTAGAGACTTGTGTATTTCAGTTGGTTGTGTTTGTGTTAACGGCTCCTCTAGAACCCCCTCGTCGAAGACCCCGCTACGACGACAGATACCGTCGTGATGATGACCGAAGAGGTGGTCGCTATGGCAGCGATCATTACGACGAACGTGACCGTCGTGACTACTACGATCGCGACCGTGGTGACCGCAGTGATCGCTACCGCGAACGTGATCGTGAAGACAGATATCGCGACAGTTACAGAGATAGAGAACGTGATCGTGACCGCGATCGTGATCGTGATCGTTACTCTGAGCGCGACAGAGGTTATGCGCCTCGTTATGAAGAGTATTCTCGATCATCCAGTCGATATGATCGCGACAGACACTAAAAATGTTATGATGTACAACTATGTTTACCAGTAGCTTCCTGATAGCTTTATTCTTTTTGCTTATTGTTCAACTTTGTACGGCTCTGTCTTTTTCGGTACATTTAAATTAAGATACTCATTTTTCAAATCTAAAAATCATTATCTATCATACGATGGTCAACTAAACACAAATTCTCACTTATTCAAGACAAAATATGAAAAGTGTACAACAGCTTGAAAGTTTCTCGGGCAATAAGACATATGCTTTGTCTGACTCTTTTGTTTGCTTCTTCTTTTGTTATTTTGTTCGGATGGTTCTTATTCTTTTATCGACGAAAGGTGAGGACTTTAGTTTTTGCTTACTATACAACTTTGCTTTTGTTCTCCCCTGCTTTTATTGCATAACTGTCATTTAACGCATTGTAAGTTCTGGGTCTCTTGTTTATTCTAGTTTATATATCACTACCTAAGTTTTGTCTCATGTAAAATATATAAAAAGCCTTTCATGCTAACTATCTTGATCACTCTTGTTGAATAACTCATAAACAAAGAACTCTCTAGTCGGTGTGACTATAAGCACTGATCAGATTAGGATGAAAATTCTGAACTTTTTGCTGCAACTTCATGGAGCCCAATACTCTAATACAAAGACCGTACTTATAGATACAAAAGCAACAGTGATAGTAACAGAACAGAACAGAACAGATAGCTTCTTGTGCCAAAACTGTGATAGAAAGGCATTCAAGATTTAAGTGTTGAACAGGCAAGTTCTACCTTGTAAATGAGCTTTTCAACAATGTCTGTCGTAAATCACCAATTCAACAAAGCTGCTGAGACACCTTTTGTTACAAAGCTATAACTCGAGAAAACCTAAGTTTTACCAAAAGCTGATGCATGCTGGTAAAATTACACTGTCACTACTTGCTAGCCATCTTGGTTGTAAATAAAAAAAGCTACAATTTGATTTGTTAGTTTATTGCTGTCATAATTTTTGGAATAGAATAGAGAGAAGTTTTGCTTATTTTTCAAGGGAAAAAATTCAAAAGAAGTCCTGTAACTCAAGCATGTCTGAGGCTTTTGTGTAATTCATGAAAGTACGTATCACCAAAAGCAGAAATGTCGTCCTCTATATATTACCAGTTTCGCTCACAAAGAGAACCATTAAGAGTTAATTTCGACGGAACGGGAATATCAATTTTTGATTTAAAACGAGAAATAATACTAAATAACAAGCTGGGAGATGGCACTGACTTTGATCTTTCGGTATATAATGCTGATACCAATGACGGTATGTATCTTTGATTTGAAGAAGATGCCGAAGTTGATTTTCTTTTCTTAGAATACGAAGACGACACAGAGATTCTTCCCCGATCTTCATCGATAGTGGTCAGACGTAAAGCACCAGCAAAGCCAGGTCGTGGCACTGCTGCTCGCTATGCTAACGCCAAAGCACCGCCAATGTCAGTCATCAGTGGTAATGCACCTTCTGGACGAAAACCAATGGATTCTGGCAGTGGAGGTTACGGCGGATCAAACAATTTTCTACGGAGGCCTTTAGCTTCTCAACAGACACAGCTACAAATGTCAGGGTCTGGATCAGCAGAGGACGATATGATTAATGCCATGCTCGCTGCTGAGTCGGAAAATTGGGCACATACACAGGACAGAATGGCATCGTAAGTTGCGTCTTGTTAATATGTGTTTGCGATAGATATACTTACGTACTGAAGAGCCACACCCGTGTACGGAAGAGGCGGTAACACAAACAATCGTCAACAAAGGCCAGCTCCCGATCATCCACCTCCGCCGACTTACGTATGCCATCGCTGCGGTCAAAAAGGTTTGCTACGAGTCCCCTCTTCTGGTATCATACTCAATTTGCTTACATCTTCTAGGCCATTGGATTCAAGCTTGTCCAACGAACAACGATCCCCTGTTTGAAAATCGCCGTGTTAAGCGAACAACTGGTATTCCCAAATCGTTTCTTAAAACTGTGTCGAAAGACGAGATATCGGCTATTGAAGCTGGTTCTGGAGGATCATCAAACGGTCTTAGCGATCATGTACGTGTCAATGAAAATGGTGAATATGTCGTTGTCAGACCTGATTCTGCTGCTTGGAAATCTTATCTGCAGAAACAAACTGCTGATGGAGATAGCATTGATGAAGATGGAACCGAAGGCGAAGGCGCAGGTGAGCGAAGACGGAAAAGAGCTAGAAGATCGGGCGACAATTGATCTGCGTGGCTTCACAAACTCAGTCAGATCCCTCAATTACGTGTACTATTAGTGTATCATAATGAGATTATGTCGTGTAAATTGCAATTAAGTAAATGACTATTTTGAATCTTTTAATATACTAGGTGCGTTCGCCTCTGATACCAGTTCGCATAAGGGCGTCTGGGTGTACCTTACTTTTTTTGTAATTACATTTAGGCAGACTAAATTATCTGCAAATACAGTAGCATCAAAATTTCGTTCTATGATGAAAATTATCACACATAAGCATGCAAAAAAGCCAGACCTGCAGTAATGGAATCAACAAATTGATCAGAAAACCTATTGACTTAACTCCTATTATACAAACCCTAATGAAAAACCTCATTTTGTCGCGAAGCTGTAACCTAGAAATAATAGTCAGTATTCTTCAAAACAAAAGAAAATACTGTACAGGCTAAAAGTACTGAGAGGTGGTGTTGATAGATTTGTAAACAAGATGGTGATCATAGTACTAACTCTCTAGAAAATGTGTAGTACAAAACCCTTTTACGTGTAGAATATGTTCATTATGGCTCGGCTCAACATCATAAAGACCTCAGTTATAAGAAGATACCGTTCAAGTTTTACGAGCTCAGTAAATTGTAAGTTGTTCTTGGGAAATCACATAAGATCGCATGACACCTTTTGAGTTCCCAGCGTATTCTGATGCGATAAAGAATGCACGCCATTTCTTCACAAAAGACAGACAAACTGCATGTGTTCTGCTTGAATAGATGTTGTTATAGATGAATTTGGTTTGATTGAGTAGCTATTGTCATTTGTGATTATATAAATATCAGAAGACACCATAGTCATTCCGATTGTATGAAGCCACTATCTCATTTATACGAAGCACCAGACTGCTTGGGTCAATAGGTACTATATAACTATGATAATGTTATATGTAGGTTCTAGTCATGACTTTGAGAGTAGAAATTAATATGTAGGGAGATGAAATGTCACAAAAACTTGAGAGAACACGGTAAACGTCTGATTGGTTTAAAATAACTTCGATTCTGGTATTTCTTGACATCAACGAAAAGTAAGTAGTGAATAGTAACAGAAATGATAGGCACCATATTTCAGATTTACAAATAAATTAGCATGACTTCAATTGATAGTGAAACTGTTCAGGAATGACAATCATTCTGAGGTGATGATGAATGGTAACAATAATAAAAGCATTTAACATAAATTCTCGACATTCGCTAGACTTCACTGCGTAATAACGTGACTTTCTGAGTTATTTCCAACTATGACTTCAGCTGAGACTATTTTCACTGATAGAAAAACCACTTTTGTAATAGGAATCAAAGACCATATTCACTGCCAAGAAAACGACTTTTTAAATAGAAAACGCAATGACAACTAGTTGATTCAAAAGTTAAAGGATGATACCTAAATCGTTAGTAACGACGTCCGCTACGGTAGTCATTATAGGGCCGAGAAGGAGCAGGCAATGAGGGATCTGGTTTAATAGCTATTAGTGTACTGTGTCTGACATACGGTCAACCCAAATTCCAATACTTACCATCGCTTTCTCTACTTTCCCTTGGCAGATCTCTGGGAGCTTCTCTAGGCGGATATCTATGATCTCTTGACTGGTATGAACCTCTGTGGGAATATCCGCCTCTGTCGACGTATCCGCCTCTGTCTCCATATCCTCCTCGAGAACTGTAAGGCCGCCTTTCATGATAATCTCTATCTTGACCATACGCCTGACGGTCGGCGTATGGAGCAGCGGGAGCAGAAGGAGGTGCATCAGAGCGCTTCTCGGGATATCCTCTTTGATATGAATGTGCTGCTTCATCATACGAGCCCCTAGGTCGGCGTTCTGAGTACTCACGTCTGCCGCTATCGCTTTCCGGAACAGCGTATCCACTTCGTCCAGCATAGGAGCCTCTATCAGGATACGCGGGCTTTTCAGGATATCCACCCCGCGAACTTCTTTCCGACGAGTAATAACTACGATAACCGCCGCGGCGATCATCATATTCCCTCCTTTCAGGATAGGCAGGACGTGGTCGTGCGGGGTCACGGTCTATACCAGAGCGATCCTGACTTTCCCGGTAGTCACCACGAGGAGCATAAGGTCTAGCTGGCTCGCGCTCACGATAGCTGTCAGGGAATCTTCCAGGACCGCTGCGGCCGTAACCACGGTCGTCTGATCGAGAAGGATAAGGAGCAGGTCGAAGACCGTTACGATCGTCGTATCTTCTGCCTCCTAAGCGGCGATCTTCATAACCACCACGACCTCTGCGACCACCACGGAAATCCCCTATAAAGCAGTTAGATACAGAACATGACAATGAAACAAGTGATGCAAACCTCTTCTCGGGTTCTGACCGTGATATTTTCCAGGAGTTGGTGTGCGCGGTCTATTTCGTCTCGCGTAATCAATCCTTGAAACAGTAAGAGCTTGAATCTGTATAGAATAGTGAGGATCAAATTACCGTAAAGTACTACCCTCAATCACAGTGTCATGCATGGTATCTTTTGCGGCTGCAGCAGAGTCGGCATTGGGGAATTCAGCAAATCCAAACCCGCGTGATTCACCAGTATGAGGATCAGTCATAATTCGACACTTGACAACAGAGAATTTAGCAAAAATTTCTGTGAATTCCGGTTCAGTGATCTTTGGATGGAGACCAGAAACAAAAAGGTTCACCGTAGAGGCATTTCCAGGACCATTGTCAACCTCGAATACTTCATACGTCGTTTCACTCTCAGTGGGAGCATCGCTATCATAAACTTGTCAACATACGGTCTTTGTCATGAGTTGTACATAAGTGTTACTCACGCGTATGACTCTGGACGAGATTGCTGATCGTACTCATCATAATTGTTTTCTGGATTCGGCAGACGCTCCACTTCAGGCGATTGTGATCGTCGTGGCTCTACGTAATCGTCTAGAAACTGTCAACAAAAACAAAATATCCAACAATTGCAGGATCAAACTGAAGTCACAGCAGTGAGACCGCGCACAATGCTACATACCAGACATAATAAATCTGCTTTACAGAAATCGCAACAAAATCAATAGTATATCAATCAAATATTGATACCCCAGAGACAATTTAAATATGGTGGGGATGATTCTGGCAACGATTAGGTAGATAGCACAACAATGTTATGTGGTCAGAGCAAAGCGATTGAGTCGTTTCAGCACGCTGTCTAGGCTTAGGGTATGTGGCTCAAGCTGAATATGAGCGAGTCACTGTTGCAACGCTAATTTCGCTTTCTACTTTCTCATTCCAATTTTCGTGCCGTTTTTTTTTTTTTTTTTTGATTTTTTGTGGTTACATGTATTGTGCCAACTGATTTATACACCCAATGGTGTCAAAGTAGAGAGTTCTCGATTCTTCTTCACTATGTACAATAGGGTTTTATAAATAGGGTTTTTGTCGGTTCATTCTATCTGCTTTCCCGAAGTTATTAGCTTTGAAGTATAGTTAATAGATATAGTTTAAACTTGGAACAATCATTGGTTTTTACTTAACAATTCAAGATACTACTTGGTAGTTTTCCGTTGGCTGCAGCCTCGCAAAATTTTCAGTAGAGTATAATCCCCGCTATGAAAGGTTGCATTCATTACATAACGGTCGCCTCTTCAGCTCTTACAAAAAAGGAAAAAGATATAAAGTTTATAAATGACGAAAGATCTTAGTGCATGGTCGTTGTCGGTTTTAAGGGTCTGTATAAAAGCTTAGGGCTCAAGTTCGTCAACTTCCGCATGACGACCAGACAATAAACACCGAAGACCGATTAGTAAACAATAATTCACTAAGGGTATGTGTGTATATAGCTAAAAGGTTGTTTGAGATGCGGCATCGGCTCGCATCTTGATTAGTGATCGCGAACTGAGCGTTAAGCAAGAACAATAGCCTTTCAATTTTAAGCAAATGATCTGCGACATTTCTGTGCGCAGTTCAGTAAGCAAGGATCGCCTCAAATAGGAAGTGACAAGCTCATGCGCGCCGTTGGGCTGCGCAGACCTGACAGCTGCACTACGCAGCCAAAAAGTCAGCTTTCCCGCAAAGACTAAACCAATACAAACCAAAAGTGCCGTAAAGCGTCTTGGCCAGGTTTTTCTACAAAGAAAGATTAAGATTCTGCTGTCCCTGGATATGTAGGCCACGCCAGTAACATGACCGCAATAAGGTTTTCGGTAAGGAACCGGTGTAAGTACGGCGGCTGGCGAAGAGGACAAGCGGAGCCGCGCAGAGGCCCTTTTGTAGGTCCATCCCACGATTACGGTTTCTGACATCGCCTCCGTTCGTAATGCGAACAAAGCAGTTACTGCATTGTCTCCGGGTGCCTAAAATCTTATAAGCTCATCTGCCGTGCTATTCTGACTAATAACCCAAATTTGCCAGCAAGATGCGTTCGCTGCAGTTGCGGAAGCTAATGGCTTTGTTGATGCTGTCAGCTGTGATTGCAACTACCATCATTCTGTTTCGTCTCAACCGCGATATGGATCTCAGTGTCATTCGTGATGATCCCAAATCTCTGTACAGATTCCTAATACCCGAGGACCCTGAAATTGAAGCATCTCCCGAATTTGATTGGGTGGAAAGTGAAGACGACATTGTTGAAGAAACTCAAGAAGTGAAGGAGTTAAAAGCAAACCCGTCAGCTCTGGCTCAACTTCAACATGAACTGAGTGAAGAGAGAAAAACAATGGAGCTTGTGCAGCCTTCTGCATTACTGGCTCTTGAGGAAAGCTCAACAGAGTTGATCAATTTCTTTTCGAGCGCATCCACTACTGAATTGCCACCAGCATCTTTGGAACTAGCAGCTACATCTTTGGCAACACCAACTACGACAGAACATTCCGCCTCAGCTTTTGGTTCTTTCATCAGTGAAATTCCTACATTTTCAACTGCCGTCATTCCATCTCCTACATTCAGAGCAGCAACTCGAAAACCTCCTGTATATGGTAAAATGATAGATACCCCCGGAGGGCAACGTGCTGTGCATTTTTTGACGCCATCTACGCAAGTCAACGAGCTCGTGTGTAAAAGTTTATTCTCTTCTGCTCTCAACAATTATCCTCACCCCATCCTGATTGGTTTTGATCATCCTATCAAAAATGCATTCGAGGGTCACTTTCTTAAACTTCAAGCTATAAACGATTATCTAAATTCTGACGATGTTGAAGCAACTGATTTGATTATGGTCTTTGACGCCTTCGATGTTTGGTTCCAGTTGGATTTTGAGAAATTGATCGACAGATATTATTACATGCAACAACAAGAACAACTAAAAAAAGGCTCAAATTACTCAGAGGCTGTCATATTCGGAGCAGACAAAGGCTGTTGGCCCAACCGAGCTGATTCAGATGCCTGTCTTCGTGTACCGAACTCTACTCTTGCTGAAGATGTGTATGGCCCCAAAACGGACAACAACAAGTACCTATATCGAAATAGGCCCAGATGGCTTAACTCGGGAACAATTATAGGACCCGCGGGAGTTATTCGAGAAATTTTCCATAGGGCATCAACAGCTCGGAGGAATGTTTTTAATTCTGATCAATATGTTATAGCAAACATTTTTGCAGAGTTTGATTTGCCAATCATACTCGACTATGAGTCCTTTCTGTTTCAAACAATGACTTTTGCGCATTCCGATATGGTTTTTCTTTATCAAGAGCAGATTGAGAAAGGGGAAGTCATTAACGAACCCGTGATTGATCCAATTACCAAGGTTAGTTCTTTGGAAGGAGGAAAATCGAATGAAAACCCATTGGATGATCCAGATGCGCTAGCTAATTCACCATTGACACTGACACCGTTCCTAAACGGAACAGGACAAGCACGCAATTGGAGAGTTTCGAATCGATACATGGCATGGAACCGTGCATCTGGTAACGTTCCAGTAGTCATTCATCTAAATGGAGACAAGACTCCTTTGAAAACTTGGTGGCACAAAATGTGGTGGGTTCACGACCGCGCCGGCTATCATCAATGGCAACGACTCAAGCAAGTTCGAAGCGTTGGTGGCGCGTATTTGGACTACCCTGATCATAAGATTGTGTACAAAGATTTCCAGGAAATTTGTCAGTCGTATCCAATGTTTGAGGTTGTGCTAAGCTCATATGATGGACGCAAAATTCGCAAAGGCGAGCGTCCCACAGTTCATCCTGAGCCTTTCATGGTCGGAATGGATCCATTGGCTTCACCTGCGGATGTTTGGGAGGACCTTTTCAAACTGAAGGAAAAAAAGGAAAAGGCGGCAAAGGATAAAGAAAACTTAGTAAAAGCCGCAGAGGCAGCGAATAAAGAGAATGAAGCGGCGACAAAGAGAAATCCATGAATTTTCCTCGTTGTTAATAGTTTGGCCGCATAATTTTATCTGTGGTGTAATGTTCGTATAGTGTGTTTGCATGATTTGATCAGTGGGAATGGGTGAGAGAGACTCATAATTTGCGAAAGATGACGTTTGAATTAATTGGTTTAAAGTTTGGATAATCAATAGCAACATTGCATTTCTGTATTATAATCATTTTTGAAACTTAATTAATGAGTTTTCCATACTTCCAACTCCTGCAACCGTTTAAGTCAGCTTCATTGCGATGTAGTCCAGTTTGGTGTCATGTAGGAAAGCTTATTTCTCCACATTAAGCACGCCTCGCTATAAAATATCTTCATCGTGCAACCTGAGCAATCGTTTAATTTGGATTTTATCCTGCCCTATCTCATAAAATAGTTCGAAAGCAAGACATGCGAAGCATCGAGCGTTCGACTTTCTGCTTTCCAATTTGATCATGGACAGTCGGAACGGTTGATTTGAAGCTTCATGAATATAAATCACAGCTGCTTAACCTTCATATCTATTCATCAAGAAGAAAAGCTGACTGAAGAGATGACTGTCATGTGTGCTGCGTAAGACGATTAACTCCACGTACATTTGAGAATCTGTTTGGAATCTAATTCGCCATTATTCTAAACGACTTTCTATTCACTGCGAGTCTTCTTTAGCCTCATTAAATTTAGTCAATGCTTCTTCGGCATTTTTTATTTCTTCTGCTTCTTTCTGACGACCGACCCATTCAGCTTTTGCATTAACCATACTGGACAAAATCCCTGCATCTTGCAGCGCCTTGACTTCTCGTCTTAACCCAACCGTTACATTCTCAAGTACATTGTAAAAAGACTCTGCGTTTTCTCTAAAGTCTGCTTTTGATTGCTCGATTGATTTTTCAGAGTCAAGGCTATTTAAGGCAGATAGTGATTTAGCGGAATATGTCAAGAGCGAAATGATACCCTTGTATGATTGTTAAAACCTTCTTCTGATCTATACATTCTCGCGCTCAATACATACCTCATCGATTTTTTGCAAGTTTTCCAAATGTTCATTAGCTTGTTCAGCCGTTGGTTGATTGTCAGGAGCATTGATTTTATCCATTGTTCATAAAACGGTGGCTAAGGGATCACGTCAAGATCTTTATTGGAAGAAGTTGGTAAAGAGATGTTGGGAGAAGTTAGAATTGCAGCTCGTGCGGCGAATTTTTTTGTTCAGATATTGAAGTATTCTTTGCATTTGTTTGATGAAACAGCTTAATGACGAGATTGTAGAAGATGGCTACCTGTTTGTATTCAAGAACTTCAGGTAGCAGGACGGGTTTGGTTTCGCATTTATTTTCGTACAGTAAGCTGGCTCTACGAAGGACATATATAGTTCTAGGGGTTGAGACATCGTGCGACGATACCTCTGTATGCATTTACGATCGATATTCTAAAAATGCACCACCGCTATTGCTTACTTCGTTGCGCAAATCTACAGATAATTCAACAAATAAAGGAATTGTACCATCATTAGCAGCAGGGCATCATCAAAAAAATCTGGCTACATTGGTGCAGCAGGCATTGCACGCTATTAAGAACATTGACGGAAGAACAAATCATTCTCCTGATCTAATTTGTGTCACGCGTGGACCTGGAATGCGTGGATCATTAATATCAGGTGTGGAGCTAGCAAAAGGTCTGTCTGTCGCGTTCCAGGCTCCATTAATTGGGGTTCATCATATGTTGGGTCATCTTCTGACTCCACGACTATTATCATCTCCAAATCCCGAGCACAGTGGTCCCGAATTCCCGTTTTTGTCATTACTTGTCAGTGGAGGACACACAATACTTGTGCTTTCAAAATCAGTCGCAGAGCATGAAATTTTGGCAGATACTTTTGATGTAGCAATTGGCGATGCAGTCGACAAATGTGCGCGAACTATCGGACTCGAAATTCACGGCGGCAATAGTTACGGACCAGCACTTGAAAACGCAGCAAATGAATATATGAAAATGGTCCAAAATAAGGAAATAAATGATTCAGACGTCAGATCGGTAGAGATTCCAATTCCATTGCGAAATAAACGTGGTCGAGTTGATCTGGCTGCTTTTTCTTATGCTTCATTTGTAACTTCGTTGGAGATTGAGGTTAAAAGAGAATTTGGGGGATTTGATGATTTATCAAAAATTGAAAGACTCAAGTTGGCTAAAAAAGTACAAGACGCAATCTTCTGCCACACGATTGAACGAATTAAGACTACATTGAAACAGAAAATTTCCCTAGAATTGCGAAACCAAATCAAGGATTTCGTTTGCTCAGGCGGAGTTGCGTCAAATCAAGCTTTACGGCAAGCACTTCAACTTGAACTTAAGAATGAGAACTGGAGAATGCATTTTCCACCTCCAAAGTTATGTACAGATAACGGTGATATGATTGCGTGGGCTGGTATTGAAATATGGGAAAAGTTGTGTTTACGGACAAGTCTAGAAATAAGCACGGTTGCAAAATGGTCTTTGGAAGATTATACTAAAAATATTGATGGGTGGATATACGATCCCGAAGAATCCCAACGGATGGTAGCTACTTTGGATGATACTACGCCATCATGCTCTCAAGAGGGCGAAAAGGTTGCATGCTGAGGCACCCCATCACTACATGATACTTCGGTGCACCCTCTGTGTACATAGTAGTTGATAAAGTTCACTGTATATATTAATGAAGCATATAGGCGAAGATATCATTTCACTGGTTTCTTTTTTGAACCCGGAAACGTGTGCAAATTCACCCTTGTGGTCTCATCAACTGCTGAAAGATCGGGACTAATTTCTAATCCACCTTGTAGCACTTCGACGTTAATCAGCAATAATTTCGCATTCTTTTCATACTCGTTTGCAACGCCGAGGATTTGTTTATAAACTTGTGCGCGATCATTTTTCTGAACGTCAACAAACAGTTTGTTTTCCATATCAAGTCTCACGTCCACTTTTCCAGACTCTATTAAGGCAATAAGATCCTTCTCCACATCTTCTTCTGTTACGCCAAATCTGGTAGCCATTTTAGAAATGTATCCACGTTTGTAACCCTTGACGTACTGCGTGTAGCAGTTCTCTCTGATTTGATCAAAAAGATTTGAGACGTGATCGGCGAGCCACATATCAAGTAGATAGTCATTTTTGTGTTTCTCCAACAAATCAAATACGGCTTTGTAATCGAACAAGATAAAGGACTCAAGAAGTGTTCTAACATGCGATTCTGATTCAAGAAGCTCTTTAAAGTTTGCATTGTTGTCTAATAAATCCTTCAGTGCGTTGCGTGAATATGTTGCCAATGTACATAAGCCAACAATCACTGCTACATCAGAAATCGCCAAATACTCCGCAATACTTGGAAGAGAAGACCCACGGGTGCTTGAGGTAAGAAATGTGAAGGCATCAGAGGTTGGAGCAACGTTTGGATTATTTGCGTTCGTCGGTGCTTTGGGCGCCAGGTAATTTTCAATTTTAACGTCAACGAATAACCCTGCTGCACTTCTATATTGGCTGCGTGACAATGCCCAAAGGCCACGAATAGCTTTGACGTATGGTTCAAGCTCATTGAGTCCATTTGGTAGTTGTTCAAGTCTAGCAAGAGCCGCTTCTGTCTGAGACCAGTTCCTTTGATGAAGTGCTACCTTTATTAAATCCAGTGAGAAATCTTTCATATGTTTATGTGTTGTACAGTATTCTCTCTGTCTGCTGTATGACTGAGTAGCGTTAGTCAGCTCTCCGATGCTAAGATAAAAGTCACCCAAATCAACGTATCCCATTCGGATACTCTCTTTCAGCAGATTGTTTCTGTATCTCTTCAATTCCTGTTCAAACTTTTCATTTGTCTCTCGGTTTTCTCTCGAAATTCGCTCAACCCATGCACTATCTGGGGTGGCTAAAGAATTGGATGAGTCAATCTTTGCAAGCTTATGAACTGCATCCTCATATTTTGTTACATCGTGTGTGTTTTTTAACCGGTTGATCGCCAGTGTGAGAGCCTGAATAGCCAAAGGAGGGCATCTGTCGGCAATAAAAAATAGTCTATCGATGGCATTCCGACCTGAAAAGAGAATTTATTAGAAATTCATAAACCATACATCGTTTTAATATATGCACACCGTACCGTAGTAATTAGAGATGTATGATTCAAGCTCAAATTGTGGTGAAACTATAACGAGCACATATTAATAATAGTTTCTACTAAGCACTTGCAGAATTAGTCATTTACCAGAAACAATTTTTTGAGTGGAGTGTCTTGAATTCATGATGGATTACTAGATTAATGGCACCTTTGATCTCCAGTTTATCTCCAACTTCTATTGCACTATCAATTGATGCGACTTCGTAACCCCAACCACGAACCATGTTTCTTCCCAATGCAACGCTTTACTACACTGAAACGAAGTATTATTCCATTCTCTTCATCTTCAAGGTATACCAGCAGAATCTGATGTAAGAAAGTAATGCTGTGTGCATGATAAAAGTGATGTTAATCAGTTATTATCAGAGCGTGGTACTTCACTCTTTGATTACCAATATTGAGCTAAACTATTGGTTTAGGGTCTCACCATTCATGAAACTATTGAACAGATTGGTCAGTCTTGAAATACAAATCAATAAGTTTAAACTATGAAAATACTCTATTGTAAATTGACTCCTTTGCTAAGATAAATAATTATATTGCTTCTTGAAATTTTTGAGGCTTCAGAAATTGTATTCCTGCATAACTACCTATGACACAGTGGCATGCATATGAGCCTCACTTAAGAATACCCCAAGCCTGTAAAGTGACGAAAAGTCTATTCTATTTTCTTCAGTCTTGAAACTTTAAGTGGGCTTCGTAATTGAGGAAGAAGCCCTATTAATTACAAGCTGCGGGATCGACTTGCAGGAAATGATGGGTCTGAACTCTCTTGATTGTTTACAGATCGTCAGTTCCGGACAATCTGGCAGATGAGTGCCTTTTCCTGATGAGTGATTTATCAATAATTGAAATTGCTGATCACGATAACAAAAACAATCTCTAATCTTGTCAAACTCCCAATTCTGACGGTAAACCCGCTCCAAGTCCTCTCGGTAGCGGATGATACCTTTTTCCAGTCGGGCCCAGCAGTAAGTGTTTGCCTCTTCGTCCTTTGTTTGACTTTTGACTTTTGACTCACAAAAACTAGAGAAATTAGGGTAAGCCAGCGTACAAGTAGCAAGTTCTAATATTAGGGCTTAATCATTCTGCACTTCTTGCTTCCGTAGATCCGTGTTACTGAGGTTGGGGTTTTGCCGTTCGGGTTCTCTTTAATTAGCTTTTTGCTGAAATGCAAAGATTATTAGCATCTCTGCTATTGGTGTGAGATCAATCAATACATACACAGTTGACAGCCGGAAAAACAATGGTATCGTAAATTAGTTAGTATTCATGGCTTAGCCTGCAAAGTGGTATTTCAAGATGTTTCAAAATAAAAGACTGCTATGAATCTTATAAGCTCTTTACTACAAAATAAAGAAGACAGAAAACTTGTATCATTATCATTAATTTTATCAATCATAAGAAACGAAATTCACTCAAAAAAGACGCCATAAGTACGATAAAAAACGATGAAAAAAATACGACCAATCACGACGTATCATTAGAAAAGAATACTAAAAACACTGTTCACTACTTTATATCCTGATAAAATAAACAAAGAATGTAAAATAGAAACCTGATGTTCTTTTAATCTTCTCATCAATGACCAGTCTCGCCAGCTTCGCATACAATAATCTCACGCCCCCATTCACTGTTTAATATTTGTTTGCCTGTGATACGTCGGCCTGGATGCGGGTCAAGTATTGAATAAATGACGTTCCTACATCTGGCTCGCTCAAGTTGTTCGATTGGCTCGTAACCAGCCTCGTCCTTGCGTCCTTCTAAGTATCGTCTATAAAAATCGTCCTCTTCCTTTTGAGCAGATTTCCATAAATGACGACCGGTACGCATGGCCATGTAAATAACTCCTGTAGCCCATATGTCGACTGGGCGAGGATCAAACTCATCTTCTGTGTATTCTTCTGGTGCGATATACGGCGCTGACCCACATACGCCATTTGTCAAATGAACGTCACGTTCCCAAGCCATTCGAAAACATTCACCATTACCAAAATCTGTGATTTTCAGTGCGCCTGATGTAGTCAAAAGAAGATTTTCTGGTTTAAGATCTCTATGAGCCACGCCCATTTCATGCATATAGACCACACCGCGCATGAGTTGTTTGAAATAGCAATCGGCTTCCAACGCCTCAAGTTTTCCGGCAGACAGAATAAGAGTGTACAGGTCTCCACCGGCACAAAACTCCATAACTTCGCAATATTCTCCTTTTTCATCTTGAATTAAATCGAGTGTGTGAATGACATTAGGATGACGAAGGGAAGATGAGATACAGAATTCGGAAGTCAGTCTTTTGGTGTATTTCTTCTGTGATTCCGCAGGACGACGTTTGAACTCCTTTACTGCATATAACTTTTCGCTTTTTGAGTTTTTTGGATCAACCTATTGAAGAAAAATCAGAACGTGTTTTACTAAGATGTTTGCAATATGTGAAATTACCTTGTGAGAAATGCGAACAATGCCGAATGCACCTCTTCCTATTATCTCATGGCATTTTCCATATTTCTCAACAAGTGTTGTAGTTGAAGCCACGGAGCTTTTCGATGATAGAGAGGATGAATCCTTTTCGTTTGATTTGATCCAAGATGTGACAAGAGAAAGAGACGCGGCTTCAGACGAAGCTGTGGGTGTGTGAGATTCCTCAACGCGCTGCTGTCGTTTACCCATCATGTCTCTAAGCATACTGGAGAGCTTTTCTTGCCGCCTTGAAGAGCGAAGGATATGCTGGTGTGTTTTGCCATCGGCAGAGATCATGAAACGCACCCAGCCGTCCTTCGAAGAGACTGAGTTTGCCCGGGAAGAGGCGGCAGACGAAGGCTGTGCGAGGTGCACAGAAGGGTCTTTAGGTTTCTGCATGCTAGATCGGCATTGTACAGGCATCCAACAATGAATCAACAGCAGAGAAGACACACGGCACGATGGCCGGACGCCCAGAGGGGGGGATCTGGGAAAGAAAAAGAAAAAGAGAAGAAAAAGAAAAAGGAAAGCGGGGGAAATTAGCTGTCTGGAGCAAAAAAAATAATAAAAGGAAGAGAGGGAAAAAAAGAGACTGAAGTAGGAGGCGAGCGAGAGAGTTTAAGCGGGCGAGCTGAGTAAACGGTGGCCAGCGAGTTTAGTTGCGCGTTACCGAGTTGACTGAGTAATTGTTAAGTAACTCTGAACCAACTTGGGTTTTAGTGCGGTCCCAACGCACTTTTCTTTTCTTCTGCGTTTCTGACGCGGCAGGGGCAGAAAAAACACTGCCCGCTCAGCGCCTACCCGAACCCAGGATCAGTGACCCGAGTATCAGAGTCGGGTCGCACACACAGAATTGAGCCAACGTGAAAGAACGAGGGCGGGAAAGGGTTTGCGCTGTCTCGTGACGTCAGCCGGGAGAGCTGGCTACGCCGGACACGAACACGGCGCGCGAACAAATTATCTCTCAGTAGTCGACTCTTCATTTCATTGAGCAGCATTGCCGAGAAAAAGAAAGAGAGAGAGCTTTCCTTTGACACTTGCAAGTCCAAACAACCAAAGTAGTCAAAGCTGGAGAGGGAAGCAAGCATACAAAGTCGCAACATGTCTGGAGCTCGGATTTCCACGTCCAGAGCAAGCTGCCGCTTTGTTCTTCTGAGTCGCTGCTGTTGTAATCCAATTTACTGCTATTTAAAACAGACTTATTAAATTTCTCATCGGATAAAGGCAGGATTTCATTTTTCCACTCTGTGCTATCCAATATAGTTATGAACCTACGATCCTCGATACCAGCTTTTGACTTTCAATTCGGAAAACCTGAAATTTGAAAATTTCTAAAACCAGCGAAAACCAGCGAAAAAATTCGCAAGCGCTCAAAGTCCTAAAAAGGACGGCAAACGCCTGTGCGGGCATGGAAATAATAAAAAGCTTGTTTTCGGTTGTCTGCCGCTCAAGCCTCTTTTTGCTGCTGCTGCTTGTTGTCGTCGCTGGATCGGGATATTTATTTTCAATATCAACGGTCAGTATGTGACACACCAACTGAAGAAGTCTCCCTCTTGCACTTCAAAACAGATACACAAAAACTGAGCAGAAGAAGCAGAATGAAACGCTGACGCAATCATATTGATTTGACTTGCAACGCCGAGAAAAAAGTTCTTGGTAGCCGTACGCCGCGTCATCGGCAGCTCCGAGGGCTGAGCGACGCACAGTTCGCGTTTTTAAATTGCTTTATGTAAGCGAAAACTGCCCAGTCACGTGTGCTGCAATTTTAATGGATCTAGCGCGAATTTGAACAACGAACCCGTTTTATTGCTGTTCGTCCTGCCGCCGGCAACCTGCCAAACGCGGCTACGTCGTTCTCCCCACCACCAGAATGACTCCCAATCGGCGCGTTCTTTAGATAGAGTCTTCCGTATTCGCTTTTTGCTGCAAAGTAGCCTCAACCCGCATCGTGATTCTGTAATCTACTGCAATCTGCACGAGAACCAAAGTGCAAGTAGCTTTCTATTATAACCTTGAATTCACCGCAAAGACTCCCATTCCTGGCCGCCTTTGACGGGGTCTATGAATCGTACGACTTGCGTTCTGTCGACAAGACTTGCGCCCACCAAATTCGCCGTAACTGAGCTTCCGGGCCCTACGCCCACCCATTCCATTGTCCCCTTCTCTCTTTCCAAGTATTCCACGCTGCCTGCCCAATCAACGTGTTTCCAACATCCCTGCACAATGCTTTCTTTGACTTCTGCGACACTTTTGATTTCGCTTGCAGTGTCGTTACGAATAATCAGCATGTTGCCATTGTGCGCAGGCGGGGGCCATGTCATTTTCACTTCTTGCACTGCTTCTCTCATTCGGCTCTCCACCGTTCGTAAGATTGATGAATGAAAAGGAATTCGTACCGGTAGTCGAGTGGTTCTTCTGAGAGAAGGGCTCATCTGACTTAAAACCCGGTCAATCGACTCTAATCCACCACTAACAACAATTTGCTTTGACGAGTTTATGTTGGCAACGTCAACAACCTCTCCCTCCTTTAAAATCTTTTTCGACAGCTCATTGATCTTTCGTATGAGCTCATCTTTGTCACCGGTTTTAGCTGTCACTGGAATGGCAACCATACCCAGATCCGTACTTGATCGTAAAGTTCCCAATGGCCCATTATCCCCGGCTGCCTCTTCCATTGCTAGTCCACGTTCTCGAACAACTTTGACTCCATCGATGATTGACATCACACCAGCTGCAACCAGTGCAGTTATATGTCCTAAAGAATGTCCCATCATTGCACATACATTTGTATTATTCAGCTGCGTTGCGGCTGCTTCGAATGTGAGAATAGAGCTCAGTAGAATAGCAGTCTGTGCAACTGACGTACGGTGTATATCGATTTCATCTTGAGTAGCTTCCGATCCCTCAGATGATTTCTTAACCAAAAGTTCCCAGATTCGACTCATTAACTGCGCTGAGCCCCTTTCTGTTCGTAACGCTTCTTTCAATACATCTTCTGCTCGTTGCTCCATTTTTGGATACTTTCCGATAATGGGGCGAAGCATACCTATCCGCTCAATGCCTTGTCCTTTAAGATCATTAATCAACCTTTTCCAAATTAGTAGTACTTTGCGACATACCCGGAAAGAAAAGGACAGTTTTCTTTGTCGTCAACACTGAAGCTTTCGATGAAAATGATCTGTTTCCTTGCACCTTCCTTTTAATTGACAGTCTGGCACTCCTCATTGATAGCCCTTCCCGCAACAACATTTTAAATCGACCACTTCTATCAATTGGAATATCAACTAGCAATTACTAGCAACTCATTAAGTCACACTCCCCGCAGTCCGCAGTTGTATTCGTGCAGTTGTAGCGAATCGCAACTGTACTAATTCTCTGTCGCGGCTTATTCTTACGGCACCGTCCACACACTCGACATTGGCGTCAAAGCTGAATTAGCTTCTTTGCCCGCCTTCCCCTGACCAACCGAAACCATTTCGGCTTTATTTTTCCTCGTCTCATTGCGTCTTTCTCTCGCTTAACTAATATGCTTCCCCAGATTTAGTGTCGAAAAAAAAGAACTTCAAGGTTGTCAGTGATCGAGATCGGGTCCGGAATGCTTTTGCAGATCAGGAACAAGGTTACGACAGTCTTAAACTGTCCGTACTGTTCTTTCCGCTGGTTTCGAGAAAACATACCAAATTTAATCTTTTCTGATTCAAATTGCTAATATACATTTTAGCGCATTATATTAAGAAAGTGTGTTATATCATCAGTATGCAGCTATCAAATAACGATCTACAGACCATCTATCTGCATTTTATGTCAAAGCATCATATATTTATGAATGATTAAAAAGTAACTGTATTTTTGTAAAGCCGAAATATTTTCTATAAAATAATGACCATGGCAAAAACTTTATATGTACAATATTTGATGAAAAAAAACACCCAACCCAAAAAGAATTAGAAAGACCAAAAAAGATGTTCGAAACGAATCAGTAGCTACCAATGCTTCCAATCATGTAAATGAAATGATTAAAATGAAGAAAACAACATACACACCATGCCGGCATATGAATCAAAATTGAAAAAAAACAAAGCGGAAAAGCATCAATAAAATGAAATCAACAAAGCGGAAAAGCAATCTACATTTTCTTCTCAATTTCAACTGAGTTGTGATATCCATTATCGATATCAATAGCATTGGAAACTTCAACTTCAACTTCGATAGAGCGAATGTAGTTTTTGCGTCCAGTCCAGAACCAAGAAACGATACCAAAGATACCAGTGATTCCGAAAGCAGCAATACAGTAATTCATGTTTCCACCGTTGACAGGCATAGTGGTAGGGAAGAAGAAAAAGACGGTAGTGACAACCAAGTAAAGAGTCGCGAGAATGTTGCAGGTCCAACCCCAGAAAGTTCCAAGAGAGTAGTAACCAGGCTTAAAGTTCTTACGTCCATGGATCATAAGGGTGATGATAGGAAGAACGTAAGAAACGTAAAGACCAACAGTAGCAATAGACAAGACAGTCAAGAAAGCAGTGGTGGAACCGAAGTCAATAGCCATGAAAGCCATCTGGAAGAAAGCAGCCAAAAGAGTAGCGTAGATAGGGACGTGAACTCTAGAATCGACTTTGCAAAGATATTCGGAGAAAGGCATAGCACCATCACGAGCAAAAGCAAAGACAGAACGAGCACCTTCAGTCATGAGAGCGTTAGAAGCAAAAAGGGAGCAGACGCAGGTAATGACAGCAAGACAAGTGGAACCGGCTTTGTTGTTGATGGCGTCGTAGAAAAGCTGAATTAAAGGGACTTCAGTCGCGGAAGCCTCAATTGAATCAATGTCAACAATGCAGAAAAGAAGAGCAATGATATATCCAAGACCAGTAACACATCCAATGATGACTGAGAGAACCATTGCACGGGGAGCTTCACGAGTAGCGTTGTGGAGTTCCTCAGACATGTGAGCAGGAGCATCATAACAGCACATTCCGTAGGCAGACTGCAAAATTCCAAGAATAATCGCCATTCCGTTGCTGCTCCATCCACCATTGTTGATAGAATATGTGAAAACGAACGAAGCATCACGTTTGTGGGGAGAAACTGCAAGGATAACAACAGTGGTGATGATGAAGCCAAGAACTGACCACCAGAGAGCAAAATCATTGATACGGTTCAAGATCTTGTTTCCGAAAATGTTGCAAGTAACATTCAGAAGGCAGATAGCGTAGGTAATCAAAACAACTTGCCACTGCTTAATCTCATAGTCGGGGTTGTTCAAGTTAGCCATGCCAGCAATAAATGTACCAACTTGGAAAAGAGCAGTGGAACCCATGCAAAGAAGACCAGCAAGCTGAATCCATCCAGTGACATACGAGAGGCCTCGACCCCACGGCTTGCATCCAGTGATCAAAAGAACCCAAGAGTATTGACCACCAGCAACAGGGAAAGCCGAACAAATCTCAGCCATAGAAAGAATTACAAAGATTGTGAAGAAACAGACACCAACCCAACCCCAGAAAAGGGCAGCGGGTCCGCCGTTAAGCATAGCAGATGAAAGCGTGGTTCCAAGTGCAGTCCAACATGTCAAAATTGCGAAAGAAAATCCAATCATGGATAACAGCGAGAAAGAGCGTTTCAATTCCTACAATTAAGAGAAAGTTAATATGATATTAAAATCAGCGTAAATAAAGGAACATACCTGCTTGTAACCAAGCTCTCCGAGCTTGTTAGCGTCAACATTGCTTGAGTCAATGTTAGGGATGACGTGCTTCTCAGCAGATATAGATGATTCCGAACTCATGATGCTTGCGTTGACAACTGGAAACTCTTAGTAGAAAGGAGGAGCAGTGGGCAGTGGAATAATCGCATCATGGTGGTGGTGCCGTGTGAAATATATAGTAAATTCAGTGGCGGAGGTTTAGTGAAGCAAGGTTCAACTCAGGGAGAGGTACTAGCGATAAGCCATGAACTTTATCTTTAAGACACTGTAGTCCGGCCTGTCAATTTGGTTTTATCACCGATAAAATGGTTAGCGCACGCCTCTTTCTGTCCATCCGTTTTGCATGAGCAGATAATTGTATACGCCATATCATGAAACTAACCTAAGGCATCCAAGGCTGAAGAGTGGCGGTTGGCGATGGGCCATGAGTCGGCAGTGAGTCGGAAGCCTGCAAGTAATGGCTTGACTCCAACTACCCGATGTTCAAAGTTCAATTTTTAACGGGTCTACACTTTTCTGTTATCTATGAGACTGGTCTCTACACCCGCTATGGGCCGAAGACGATAGGCTATGACCCCGCATAAGCGCGATTGCTCACGGGAAGCTGTAATATCCGCATGGTCAACGGATACAAGGCACGGTAGGGGAATTCTGGATGAGTAGCATAACGCCACTGACGGCAAGCCACTAACTTCAGGCGGGGCGCCACCAAAATCTTCAAGAAGCAGAACAAACTCTATTGAGTACAGTCTTATCGTTGCTGGTTCGGCCGCGTGCTGCTTCTTATCTACGCGTTTAGCGCATTATTATATTTGATTATACATTTAAGTTGCTCGGTATGAAAACCAGTAAGACGTTTTGCGATGGTCGGCATTGGCCAATAGTGCTAAATGGTCTTGTGCGTTCTATGAACTTTATAGAATAGGCATCGCGCTAAGCCGTGCCTAAGCCGTTGAAAATAGAAGTCCAGAAAGGCTTAGCGTGACTAGTACGAGGCGGCGGTCAAGCCAGTTTCAGACACCGTCGTTAAGGGATTTTTGCCTTAAAAAGGAAAATATTTCCCGACAGCCTGGTTGTCTTACATCCGACGAACTTCATACAGCGACGGTACTTCTCTGTAAAATCAGTTCTCACCCTAAATGAAAGCACTCTTTTTTATATGGAGTTAATAATTATTTAATGTTGCAGTAGGAATTACCGATAAAGCTGTATAGCAATTATTCGAAAAAACTGAGCATCAGTTTTATGCAAAATTTGATATTGTTACGGTCAATCCGTTATACATTTATTATATATTAGAAAGTCACTCTAGCCAGCCGTTTTTTCGATTAATCGCGATGTGAAGATTTTCAAAGTGCTTTTTGGAGATGATTACAAACTTATCTTTTTTTATTTTTTTCTTTAGCATTCAATTAAATGTTTTTTTCGAACAGCTACTGTTTCATGATTTGATTATATCGTCTCTAATTTCTACATTTCAAAACAAGAAAGGATCTATAACTAAGATTCACGAATTGTCTTCAAACAACGAGTTTATCATGACACGTATTTACAGCCTGCCTCTCGAGAGACTCACATATTATTTTAAAGCTAGTTTGTTCTGATCATTATACGCGGTTCAACTGGCAAGCACAAAATTAAGTCGATTGTGCCGCTCAATTTAACGCGATTGATGAAACATCCACTCTCTCGCCCTTGATCTCGGAACAAACCTGAAGTCTTTGTTCGTATGCGCCAAGGCATATATCAAAGAAACATGTAGCGAAATATTTCTTGATTAGGTGTTTTCTTCCCGGAGAATTATTTAACAATATGATCATTGTCTCTACTATAACTTGAGACTGATTGTAAATTACGGATGCCAATAAAACTAGTTATCTTTCAACCTGACGCACTTTAGACGCTCATTTTAAGATCGTAGATACGAATCAAACACTCCTTATCTTGAAACCTAATTCACTCTTTAGCTTCTTCATTTCATGGTTGTAGAGGTTGACTAGAGCTGACGTCTAACTTAATGTATGACGGTTACTATTAACAAAATAAATTGGTTTTTAGACTTGACAGTAATCTTTCATGAAATTCAAGAGTACGGCTTGAATGCAGAAGCATTCGTTGCAAAGTGCCACATGTAAAGTGGCCGAATCTCATCAGTGGCGGGTGTCACTTCTGTCGAGTGGCTTTTTAAAGGATATGGAACAAAGATGCCCGAGCTTCACAATCACGGCATTTGAGTCGCAATACATGGTAAAAGGGGTCAACTCTGTCCAAACTCAATATTCCAAAGCGGCTAAATAATAAATGCGAAACTACCGTGATTATCATCCTCTCTAAACCGACGCATTATGATAAGATAAGGTCCTGTGTTTGCGGCAGATACCTTAGAAGATTTGTTTTTGCGATAAAAGCGTTAAATAAGGGCGAGCCTGATAGCGCCTCTGTTGGACTCAAAAACTGAAATTTTCACGCTTTGGTTCTTTTTTTTTACTTCTAAGCAATGTTAGCTAATGCACACGATTTGAACTTTTTTATTAAATCTGATCTTGCATTGTACAATGGAATTAAACCCAACTCCATCTGCATGTTGAAAATAGCTGTCAGACTAAAATGTGCAAATCACTCAAAGTAGAAGTCATTTCTTTTTCACAAAAATGGGGATCCTGTAAAACTGACGTTTGTTTTACTTTACTTTATTATATTGATTCTATAAACTTTTAAATCACTTACTAAAGAAACAGTGAATCTATCCTATTTTAGTTACCGAAAGCCTTGTCAAAATCGACCAATGTAACACGATACTTGACATCGTTATCATGGCACTTCTTTAGTGCCAAAGCACAGCCCTCTTCACTAACGGGAATAGTCTCAACCCAAGGACGAACGCCCTTCTCAACAGCCAAATCCATCATTTCAATAACCTCCTTCTTGCTACCAATGTGAGTAGCACCAATGTAAACTCCATTTGCGAGGAGAGACATGGGGTTGATGACGTATCCCTGACCCTCTGGAAGACCAACGTTGACAAAGTGACCGTGAACCTTCATAACAGAAAGGTAAGAAGCGATGTCAAAGTTCTTTGAAGAGTTTGCACAGCAAACAATAATGTCAAGCTTCTTCTTAAGAGGCTCAGCCCATCCCTCCTTCTCAGTAGCAACGAAGACATCGGCTCCCAACTTAAGAGCATCCTCCTTCTTAGCATCAGTACGAGAGAAAACGTAAACTTCAGCACCCAAAGCCTTAGCCCACTGAATACCGAAGTGTCCAAGACCTCCGATTCCAATGATACCGACTTTCTTGCCGGGGCCGCAGCCGTTTCGCTTGAGAGGAGAGTAAGTGGTCAAACCAGCACACATCATGGGAGCAACGAGGTGAGTCTCGAGAGCTTCAGGAATAGGAAATGTAAAAAGCTCGTGCGATCGAATGTGAGAAGCGTAACCTCCCTGAGTGACGAAACCGTCAGATCCATCATGCCATCCGACGGGATAAGTTGAGCCGTAGGTGTCAATGACGTTCTTGCAGTACTGCTCATTACCACTCTTGCAGTCATCACAAGCATTGCAAGATCCAATTTGAGCACCAACACCAACACGATCGCCAACCTTGATAGTTGTGACCTCGTCTCCAACCTTGATAGCAGTTCCAATAATTTCGTGACCAACAATCAAAGGAAGAGGAGTCTTACCCCATCCACCGGTGATAGTGTGGACATCAGATCCGCAAACACCGCAAGCCTCAATTTTGATATCAATGTCTTTAGGACCAAATGGCTTTGGTTTGTACTAAATAAGATAAAGTAGTTAGCACTAGCAACACACACTACACTACTAGGAATAGGATATCCGTTAACAGGTTTGTTTTTCAGCACAAGCACACACCTCAAAAGCCTTTGGCTTGTTCCACTCTTCGTAAGAGTAGCCGGCAAAACCTTGGAAAGTATCGGGGTAAACCATTTTTGCTTATTGACGACTTCAATGGACTGAGAATAGAGAAAGAATGGAAAGGAACTTGCAGCTGCGAGTGCCTTTATTTGGTAAAGGGCGCGTCCCAGCGTACTGTTGTCGGGTCAGTGCAACAACGCCGCTATCTACTGGACCAAATATTTCAAGCTTTCAGGTCCATGTGCTTCCGATACAAACAACAAAACTATAAATAAATTATGATACAATTTATTATACATTTCAAACTATTATTCTGTGACCAAGTACTAGATATCTTGTTTAAAAATTTAGATTATATAATCTCTATTTGATGATGTTAGGACTCAGAAGCGAAATCAGTTCCACCGGAAGTAAACCTTATTTGTCTCAATTCCGGTGGAAATGCCGACGCCTCCTATACATAATGAGAAGATGCTAGGCATCGGCGATAAGTTCTTAGAGAGAACAAACAAATGACTGCTACGAGAACCCAGCATAAAGATCACATTGTTGAATAAAGGTATAGCGACCTAGAGAATGCTAAAAAGTCTCAAAAACACGATGCAATCCAGAATATGAAACAGAATTTAAAATTGCGATCCGGCACATCAGCTATTTCCGAAAAGAAAAACCACTGGTGACGTCATAGGCGCAAATACTTTTACACAGTTTCTCATATCGTTCTACGACCATTCATTGAGAGGAAAACTTCACGAGATTGAAAGAACGATCAAACAGCTAAGATAGAGCATACCAGATGAAATTGGTGTCAAAAGATGTTGTCAAGCGAAGGACAGGTTACAATGTGAAGCTAACGGTTTCTCTGGAAATAAAGCGACTCCTGAAAGGTAGCAACAGAAACTAAATATCACTGATTTGTGAAAATACTAATGATCCATATCCGCATTTTGACTCTCTATAGTAATCGCTTTTCTAATTCTTACGGACTGTCATCCCAGTTTTTAATAAAAGACTCAACCCCATGCATTCAGCTTAACGACCTTGGTCAGTATTTGTACTTCAAGTCAAGATTTTTTGACCCACTAGGGAACATTAATCTACGCGAATTCCCCATTTGTGCTCGATTTCACCATGCATAATCTCTTGCAACTTATGCTTAATCTTTCCAGCATATAGCCTGCATTACTTCCGTCATTAAGCGGAATCTCGATAACACGACCATCAACGCCTAGACCAGTGACAGAAACGACAAAAAAAGCAGTTCCACACACAAAGCATTCAATAAGTCTTCCTTCTTCCGATGCTTTTATGATTTCGTCAATGCCGAACTCACACTCAACGATAGCAAAGTTTTCATCCTCAAGGTGCTCACGAGCAAGCTCAAGAACGCTGCGTCTTGTGACACCATCAAGAATAGTACCATTTTGGACCAGTGGAGAAGTTATCATTTCAATTTTACCAGCGGGTGTGCGCCAAATAGTAAAAAAAATTGGCTGCACCCGCTTCCGTGACTAATCTTTTCTCAACATCAAACAACCAAAAAATCTGGTCATAGCCAAGCTTAGCAGCTTCAACTTGTATTTTCATTGTTGGGCCATAGTTTCCTCCAACTTTGGCAGCTCCAAATCCACCAGGCCACGCTCTTACGGGCTGTTCTGGCGATGATGCTAGTAAGCGTATAGGTTTCGAATGAAATGATGGTAAACGTGAAGCAATTACCATAAACATAGCATCATCGGGGGCCGCGACTCCAAGTGTGACACTAGTTCCAATCATCATCGGCCAAATGTAGATAAAATCGTGCTCGTCTGATTCACTCATTTCTGTATTACCCTCCCAGGCCAGCCAACGTTTCTCGACTGCAACAAATTTTGAGATCAGCTTGGCAAACTCTTCACTATTGAACGTAGGTAGTGAGACACGATCACAGGATTTATTGAATCGGCTAGCATTCAAATCAGGTCGAGAGATACGAACTTCTCCAGTCTTCTTATTTCGATAGGCTTTCATTCCTTCGAAGCATTCAGTTCCATAGTGCAAAACCGAGGTTGCAGGGTCCATCGCAATTGTAGCGTAAGGCACGATTGCAGGTGCACTCCATCCAATTTTTCTATTCCATTTTGTCTGAAGCATATGGTCCGTCGTTCTAAAAGGAAGTGTGCGGGGATCATTGAATTGAATAGGATTTGAAGTAAGTGAAATCGTTAAATCATCAGCATAGAAAGAACTCATGCGTCTTTTCGTAGACGTTTCAGTAGCAGAAAGTGTGGCAAAAGGAGTCATTTCTCTTATAAAATATAGGTAACAACATTGATGTCAATCAAAAGTAGAGGTGGCAAGAGAACATTTTATAGACACTGATGAAGAGATGACATTCATTTTTCAACAGCTGAAAAACATTACCGCCAGTTACCGACTCATTTGCCGGACATCCCAAAGAGTCATCGCATCTCCCCGAACTCGCTCTCGCCTAAATTAACTATCACCAGAACTACTTGCAAAATATCTGCAAAATCGCTCCGCGATTAAGTTTACATTGAACTCATGGGTGTCAATTTAATATCCGAATAACCTTCACTGAAGATTTCAGCATGCGCCTCATGCGGCGTTTACCGCGTATTGCCGATATTCAGGATCGAGTGCATCACCAAGTAATTCAAAGAGTAAAACATCTTCTAGGATAAGAACTCATCATTACCTTAAAAAGGGATACCGTAAGTCATGTTACGTGATAGTCGTTTCTACGATAAGGTACCTGCTCCTAGATGATCCATGAACCGATATCGGCCTACTTGGAGGTTTCGCAAGAAAACTCATCTGTAATGATCAGTCATAACTACCACTGCAAGCGCGTGCAACTATCTACATCGCGGCCAAGACTACAATAGTTAAAAGGTATGATAAAGTTCTTGAAAACAGAAAAAATATAGATTACATGCATAGATACATACATCAAAAATCAGAAATGAGATCTTTTTTGATACGGTCGTTTCATAAACCACCACTGTAACTAAGCAATTGATACAACCAGCAGACGTTAGAGGCGTATACAATGAAGCAATAAGCTCAATCAAAACATTAAAAACATCACTGTCACACTGTAATCTTGATGAGGCAAGATCAGATGGATTCTCAATTAGATTCCAGTTTAGTTGTTATTGGCAGTGATCTTGCTATTCGTTGAAGTAACCCGCTTTGATACTATTATCCAACATCATTTGCTACGATGACTTACTAACAACAAGTCTGGATAAAACTCCATGTTCTTTGAGTCCGATTGATGACAGCGACGCCAATTCTCCGCCTCGAGAATATGAGGATTAATAAATCGAAAAACAAATAATACACCATATATGGCCCTGTCCAACCAGGTACGCGTGTTGGTATACATATTAAGATCCACTGTGAGTACAGAATACAGCTTAGGTCCATGCCGATTCGTTACTTAAAATTCATCGACTCTAACCGTCGCTTCCGAGCGATTAACCAACGTTCAGAGCAAATCAGACTCTTATTCTGAAGAAATTGGTGGGGGAGCGGGGTTTGGCATATGCTGTGACGGGACTTGATCCGGGTGACCATATTGACGATGGCTATTCATGAGAGGAGGAGGAGGAGGTACGCCATTTTGCATTGGAGGAGGGCCCATGACAGTGCCCGGTGGCATAGATATGGGTGGACCACGCATCATATGCACTAAACAAAAAGTTTGATTAGCTAGAGAATTCAATTAACCAGGCAGCTCTTCTACATACTTTGATTCGGTGGATAAAATCCGTTATTTGCGCCGTGGTTAAAATTTCCCTGCTGGCCAGGAGTAGGTATCATCATTGTTGCTTGGTTTGCTCTTCCTGGAGAGCCGTAACCAGGAGGGGATATTTGCTGCGGAGGCATATAGCCAGTGAATCCTTGAGGTTGCATGAATTGCTGCGGGGGTGGGGGTGGTCCATTCATGAAACCCGGTGGTACGCCTGAGTTGGGGCCTGCCGGACCTGACCGATAGTATGGAGGGTACGGTTGTTGCGCGTACATCATAGAAGCATTAGGAAATTGGCTTGGATTCATCATTTGTGGAGCTGCCATATTGGGTGATGCTATAGGAGGAGAAGCTCCTGCGACCATATGAGGACGCATAGACTCGTCAAAGACGGGGGGCGACACAAACGGAGAGCCAGGACCACTCACAGAAGGCGATACATGTCCCGATGGAATCGAAGCTGGACCTCGTGGAGAGAACGGAATTGGTCCCGGAAGTGGAATGCCGTAGATTCTAGCATTACCAACTGGTTCAGGTTGCACAAATAAATTTGTGTAAGCGTTAACCTGATTATCGCCTACAGTCCACGTGGGTTGTGACATGTAGGCTTTGGGTAATACAAACGGATCAGAACCAGTGTATTCATTTTTCAATGAAATAAATGGGTTGAAATCGTCGGCAATGTTAGGTCGATCAGTTGGAGCCTTCCATTGTGGACCAAAAAATGCGGGGCTTTCAGCTCTTGATATTGCCAAAGGCTTATTAGAAATTTGAGGTGTGCCCGATGCTGATGATGGAGCAATAGAAGGAGACAAAGAAGGCACACGAGGAGCAAATGATGGGGTAAAAGAAGATGCAAATGGGTTGGGCTTAAATTCATGAGCATTCACATTAAGCTTTAGTGAGGTCTGCGCAGGCGAAGCTTTATCTGTCGCGGGTGATGCAGCAGCCGGGGCAGGTGACACCTTCCTTTCTTCCTTTTGCTTCTGGATGATGGCTAACTTCGCGCTGAGAGGTTGAGCGGGGGATGCGAGTTTAGCAGCGCTGACGCCAGCATCGGATCCTGTCTGCGCCATCGCCGCAGAAGACAAAGGCCGCTTAGCATCCGCTTGCAAAGAGTTTGCTGCAGATTTATTGATGATCTCTTCTTGTTTAGCTTTGTCTTTAGCTAAAATTGGTACTAAGTCAATCGGCACAGGAGTGTGCAATTTGAAAGATTCTGAAAAGGCTTTTAGTTCTGAGATTTTGCCTTCTTGTCCTTTTTGCTTAAACTCTTGTCGCTTCTCTTGCCTTTTCTGTGACAAGCGCTCCTTCTCGCCGCTTACAAACTGTTTGAATGATGCTCCAACCGGCGCTTGACTGTTCGCTTTAACCGCCTCTGTAGTCGCTGTCTTCAAGACTTCAGCAGAAACTTTAGGACCACCAGTTGAGGTATTCTCATCTGTAGATACTTTGTCTCTTGCGGGCAAAACAAGATCTTTTCGAACGGAAGCGGCGATGGCTTCAGCTGCAGCTGCTTTCCGAGACGCGGGGATAAAGGGTTTAACGGTAGCCAATGTGGGGGCAGCTTTGGGAGCGGATGCCGAAGATGAACTGGTTATCTTGCTCGAAATAATGGCAGAATCGACATGCGTAGGAGCTGCAGCCTGCGGAGCAGGTGCCGTGACTGGCGCTTTTTGTTCAGCTTCTTGAGACGCAGGTGTCGACTCGCGTGATTGCGAGTCAGCAACCTGAGCTTTCTGCCGTAGGGCAGGTGCAGTATATTTATTCGAATCTTGTAAAACACCGAGCTGAGCTTTGTCCCGGATAACACCAGAGTATTTGTCTTCTTCGTCAACGCCGGAATCGTCGATGACGACACCTCGTTCTTCGGCCACATGAACGTTTCCGTTGTAGGACGAAGTTTCAATTTCGCGTGCAATACGCTCAGCCTCAGCCAGGCGCTCTTTATATTGTGGATGTGATTTATCAACTTTCGTAGTATATAACAGTTCATCAAATGTTGATTGAACGCCAAATAGTTTCTCATTGACGGCAAATTGATCCCAAGCACCTCCCTTCGAAGACAAATCGTCCAATGATTCAGCTAATGGTATAGAATCGTCGGGAGTCCATGGCTGCAACTCTCGTTCTCGGATCTCTCCGCTTTGCGCGGAGATATCTGTATCAGTTCTAAAATCTACAAAAATGTCAATAAATACCGCTCAAAAATAAAACTAGAAATATTGTGCGCGCATACTTGATTGAACATCAGTCACATTTACTTCCATAATTTTAATGTCAAGCAAATCTTTTGGCTGAATGACTAGAGTGCTGATGACTGTTTCTTTCGCCTCGTCATCCAAGTCCTCTCCTGGTGGTGCCGCAATTTGGCGAGCAAAACGGACTGTAATACCCACATCACCTTGTGTTTGAGCCGCTGATAGGATACCAGAGTATCTAGCACCAGTTCGGACAGTAGCAACCACTGAACTTCCCTGTACGATGTCTATTCAGCAAACAGATTCATGTAGAACAAAAGTGTATACTTACCACTGACCGTATTAAAAGATACAGTAATCTATCATGTAAATGTCGATCTGAAGAGTCGTCTGTAGCTGGAGAGCGTCTACCGCCCGCTGCTCCAAAGGATCCTCCTCGACTGTTGCTAAACTGTCCGTTTCCTGCCGTGTGAGTAGGCCATGGCTTTTGTCCTCTTCTAAATTCACAATCAAAGTCAGAGAAGTAGAAATCTAACAACATGAACAGTCATACCTTTGATTTTGAGGAGCATCATTCGCAGGAGACCCGGCGTTTCGACGTGACGGACCATTTCCGGCACCTCTTACATTTTGATTCATAGCTCCTCTTTGAATTTGAGTACCCGACAAAGAAGAAGTATTAGATCGTGAAGGTGCTCCTGAGTTGGGACCAGAGACAGTTGTGGTCATAATACGTAAACTGTGCACGTTGTCAATCTAGGGTCAACGAACACAAAGAATTCGAAAACCTCAGAGTGACTGTGTAGAACCAGATTAAATTCTGTTCAGAAAGTTCTACTCAGTTTGAAGAGAAAGAATATTGTGATTCAATTAAACAAAATTTCACAATACAATACGCCCTCGAAAACTAGAAAATCCAGGTTTAATAGTTTCGACAGAGATTTGCTGAAACACTTGTATTGCAGTGGTGAATTCAAAAAGAGTCGGAATGTATCAGAACGCGCTACCGATTGCTATGATCTTGATGCGCGTGGTTGACAGTAAGTGAGCGAGATCCAACAGGAACGGATCAAGTATCAGTTACTTGATGCAGAAGGTAAAACAAAAGCCAACCAAATATATTCAAACCAGTTGAACACTTTTTTGGTCAAACCAAGATGTCTGATGATATATAATGCGCTTCGCGTATGAAACGTAGCGGATTGCGAGAAACAAGAGGTATATTTCTCTTGCGATCGTTCCCAGGACTTGCAAGAAATACTGCTACTCTTTAGATTTGCACAACAGTAAATGAAGTGGTTCTGAACTGAAAACAAAAGCGTTCTCGCGGCAAAAGCTTGCGCGAGAAAATGGAAAAGTGGGTGGGATCAGGTAGCAAGACTGCGTAGGTCTTTGATTTGCACAGAAGATCGCAAAAAACAGCTTTTGAGCTGAGCCAAACCTAACAAACTAACACGACTGGAGTTCGTGCGTTTTAAGGGTTTGACACTTGTGGCTTAATGTGCGCAACGTTGTGGCTTGATTATCGTCATTGCTAGTCCTTTCGTACAAATCTAACGCACTTGGTCGTAACCGGAAGTTCTTTTGGTGGTAACTAGCTTTGACCGCAACTTACTTAGCCTCATAGATTCTCACACCTTTCTTCAATCAAAATCAATATATGCACCTATAACTACAAATCGCTTCCCATGATCTTCAAACTCAAAATCAGCTATACAGAGCACTCGTCTCACCAACCATCACCCCAATCATCATCATCTAACCCTGTATCTGCGAACTTTGACCCCTTTTTCTGCTCTTTGTGGGCTGCAATAGAGTGAGATTTCGAACCAGCAGTAGTCTTTTTGACTGTACTGCTCGCTATCCTTGATGCGATTGGTTTACTTCCTGCAGGTATGCGTGTAGTTGCGGCTGTGGAAGCCACTGTCCGTATAGCCATTGGTGCCTTCGCAGAAACAGGTTTTGAAGCCACAGATTGAGAAGAGCTCTGATCACCAAATGAGGCCCAATCATCGTCTTCGTCTCCTCCTAAAAACTTGTTGTTCACAGAGGAACTATCTCCATCCATATCACCCCATCCAAAATCATCATCGTCATCAACATTACTAGCGGGCTCCGGCTCAAATTTGGATCCCAAGCTTCCAAATCCTAATGACGAAGTGGAAGACGAAGGCCGAGTTACTGTCGAGTCCGGAGTCAATAAGCTTCCGGCATTCTTGAACATATTTCCAGAAACTGAAGAGTCTGAAGAAGCTCTAGTAGTAGGAGCTGGAACACCATGATCAACTTCGCCCTGGTCGTCATTGACCAGGCGTTTGGCGAGCCCATTGATTGCACCCCAACCTCCCCAAGATGCTTCTCCGTTAGTGCCATTACTTTGCAGCTCGTGTGCCTTTGGTGTACTTGCGGTAGAAGGAGGTCCAGATGTGAGAAGTTGTGCTGTCCCAGCATCAGGCATTGTCGCAGCATGACCATTCACTTTACTTAAATAAACCTCTAAGGTTTTATGAGCTTGTGTACGAACAATCTTTTCCTTATCAAGTAAACTTGGACATATGGCAGGTAATAGTTTGTAACAACAATCTTCTGCAGAAAAGATGTCAATTGTCACGGCTAATGCCATAAGTGCGGAATTACGCGCATGCACAAATGGATCTTTCAGAGACCTTGTGAAAGCTGTTATAAGAACACGAGATCGAGTATGCGGACCCAAGTTATGCGCAATTTTTCCTAAGCAGATAGTTGTGTTGGTTCTTATACCAGGCTGCTCGTCATTCTGAGTGCGAGCCAAGCACCGTAAAAGATCGTTATTGATATTCCTGTCAGACAATTTAGGCATGAACACTAAAACTGATTTCACAGTTTGTTCTCGAATCGCAGGTGCCACGTCTGAGAAACCATTGAGAAGTTCAGGGAATATCTTATCGTTCACAACTTTATTTGGCACGTTGTCGATGTACTTTGTCAGATTCTCCAACAGGACTAAACGTACTGCTCGATCTGGGGACGAGTACATCTTTACTATGATAGGCATCACAGTATTCTGAAATTCTTCAGCTACCATGTTCTGAGAGATATCAAGCAATAACGAGAAAAGCTTAGGCCCACCGTTACCAAACTCAATGCAATTGACAAGCTGTGGTAAAACTTTCAATCTCAAATAATTTGGTGGAAATTTTGCTCGCACGCGTTGGAAATCTTTCATGAAAGCTTCTCGCTCGTATTCACTTTGTACATTCAAACTTTCCACACTTTCAGACAATGCAATCAAATCTGTTCTGAAAAATCCACCACCAGGTGTATCTTTGCTATCTGCTTTTCCCACCTCAATGAATTGTTTTATACTAGCGCGCTGTCTCGGAAGCGCCTGCGTCAATTTCTTATACGCTCCAAAAAGCTCAGTAGGGATATTTTTCCGTCCAGATGATTGAATCTGCTCTAATGTAGTAAATCTGCCATTGAAAACCTCGTAAATTAACAGTCCAAAGAGGTAGGAATCAACTAAATGGTGCGGTTGTCTGGAATTTTATTAGCAACAAGCAGTTTAGTACGTCACAAGCTTAACCCACTTTTTTAGAATATCCCAGCCACCTTTGTTAATTTCAGGTGCTGCAAATCGACGAGAATCAGGTACTAATCCACCAAATGAATAAATAACAGGATCTTCTTCTTTAGTAGAGGTTAGCAGCTCAAATCCTGAAAGTTTCCATTCGCCGCTACTCGAAACGTAAATCGAGGAAAGTCGAATATTTCCGTGTATTGACGTAGCATCCACATTAATGAATTTGACTGTGTTCTACTATGTGTCAGTACTTTTCTATAATATTTAAGCATGTTTCGTTACTGACAGCTATAGCGTACAGTCCCCATTTTATAACGTCGTTGTTCATTAATTCTCGATTCTGCAGAACCACATCTAACGGAGTCACTGCTTCTGTTGCTATTAGAATCGATTGCTCACTCTTTGACTAGTCAGCCTGGTGTTCAGTATCTTTGAAAGAAATACCAACCTCGTAAGTATCTAGAACTTTAATGATTCCTGGATATCGCATAGTTCGTAGCTTTTTCATAGCATTCCTGGCTAATGGTAATCTACTTCGTTGTGAATTGATGTCAAATTCAAAAACGCAGCACTCTGTATTATCGCTCTATGATTCGTTATCAGTATTGACGATTTCTAAAATTGGAAATGCCAGTGAGATTTCATCAAAGTAATTTGGCAGATGTTAAAATCAGAGATCTCTTACGCGTCGTGTAGCATGATAGACGTTCCAAATAGTATCATTCTGAAATTCGATTTTCTCTCCAAGCGTATAAGGAAATGCAGTATTTGCTTTCGCGGCAATCGAAGCTATTGTTGATTTGAGAAAGTCCATGTTGTTGAGCTGAAGAGAGAACACGCGTCTTCTAAACTAAATCTTCAAATTTTCAACTCAGATTAAGTCTTAGATAATTATAAGTGCAATGACACGTATAATGTCTGTATAATTTTCTGCTAAATTTCGAACAATTGAACTGCTCTGCTGTCAACTCCTCCGCTTGTTTTAAGTTCAGTTCGTGTCAACAACCCACGGCAGTTGTGAAAACAGCAAAAGAAAGGTCAGTCGCACCAATTCTAGTATGCTACAATTAAGCCACTTCAATGGTGGAGCGAAATATTAACCAAATAGTTTCTATTGCGCGTGTGTCCGTTGATAATGGGAATTCTCTAATTATTTATCTGCCAGCAGTAGCGCGGCGCATTAGACTTTCACTAAATCCATCAGTCAAAAACTCAACTACGCATTCATAATAATGATCATGTTCAGCTGTACAATGAATGGCAACAAATATCTACGAATCGAGAAAACCTGTTTTCAAATATTATTCAATACTTTAATGCTAATGTCCCATCGTTGGGACACATTTATATATATATAAAACACGATTAACATGTGCACAAACCGCCGCCTACCAATCTTTCCGCCATTCACCAACTGTAAACTGACCAACATCTCGAACCGTGAATAAACCGACAAAGAAGCAATAAAATAAATACAAATGCATAATTCAATGAAAAAAGCGCAAACATACCCTGTACAAAATAAAACAATAGCCAGCATTCTTATTTCGAAAACAGAAGTGCGCCTCAATTGACAATCAGATGAAATCATTTGTCGAAACTGCCAGCTAACCAAAACATATCATTAAACCATTGAACACGACAAAATGAAACAATAAAACAAAAACAACTTTTAAGCAAAACATACAATATGTGCAGAAATAACAAAAATTAAAAGTCATTGCCCAGAGCGTCGATGCTGACAGCTTCACCTTCCTTGAAAGGAGGCAGACCCAAGTAGGGACAGCCATCGCATCTGAAGGCATCTCCCAATGAACAGTTTCCGCAAGAGCCAGTCTTACCGGGAACTGTAAAGTCAATTTCAGCAGTGTCGTCCATCGAAAGTTGAACGACGTTCGCTTGCTTTTGACGCTGTCGCTCTTCCTCCTGAAGTTCTAATTCTTTCAAGCCACAAGTACAATCCTTGCATGCTTTCCGCCGCCGTTTACCAGTAGGCTGACAAGCAACAGGAATTTTAATTGTATCGGGCAAGTCACCATCAAGTAAAGCGTCTTCATCAATGATATCATCATCGTCGTCATCGTTGAAAGAGAATTCATCATTGACATCGACTGTCCATGGCTCGTCAACTTGACGTTTGGGAGAAGAGATTGATGAAGCGGCTGATGAAGTAGTAGAAGCAGCTGATAAAGCAGGAGATGAAACTAATGAAGCGGAGAACCGGCTCGTAGAGGGTGTGTTTGAGGACTTGCTGAAGAGACTGATAGAGCCGTTGCCGGCTGCAGACTTCTCGGCGGGGAGCCTTCGCTTCAGCTGAACAACTTTCTGAGGCTCTGGTTTCGTCCAAATAGCAGCATCATTGTCCCCTGAAACTAGGAAACCATTCATGATAGCATCCATATTCTGAGATGAAGAAATGCCTTCAATCTTGCCACCTGGGAGTATAGCATCTGCAAGAATCGCCACAACGGCAGAAGGTAGCTTTGTACCGCAAGGAGCGACCCTGATACCAGTGTAGTGGGCTTTAGGAAGTGAAACAGCACCGCTTGAGAGACGGTCGAGCATCTGATGAGAGACGGGCTGTATCATCTCTGCAGTAATTTTGGAGACCTGATTGGGGTCCGATGCCAGCGAAGGGTGGGTGAGAAGAAGGGTCGGCATCGCGAAATAAAGGCACAAAGTGATGTCCTTACAGACTTATACACAAAAGACTTATCTCGGATACGATAAGAGGTATGAGATGGCCAACAAAGGTCAAGGAAGAGTAATGAAAAAAAGGCAGTTGGCTGGTGGGTAATTTGTAATGGTCATCCCCTTTGAGTTCAAAAAGAAAAAAACCCTAAAACCTGCCCGGCTGTTTGTCAGCGGCGGAAAAAAAAACCAAAGTTACTCACCATTGTGCTCCAGTGTCACTCTAACCAGTCATGTGACTATCATTGCACCCAATAGAGATTGAGCCATATTGAACAATACTCCAGCGCACGACTCGCAACCAATCACGCGACCTGCATTTGCGACGGCTGCTGACGCGGTCTCCCCACATTTTGCCTTGTCTACTTGGCTTGCGCCTTGTTTATTTACACGTCAGTTGATGAGCGGCTTTTTTCCGGTCTGCAGGAACCAGTCCGTGCGCACAATGTAGATTCTTGTTAGCTATCGGTAGCCAATCCTGCTTGCTGCTTTACATATATCAATCTCTGTTTGGCATTGTGCTGTTTTGTATCTGCAACTGTATTTTTTTCTGTAATCAAGCATCTTGCATAAACTTCAATGAGTTGTTATTCGCCTCAGATAGACAATACCCAGAACTTACAATAAGATTTTGGAGTGAATATAAATTTGTGAGTCGCAGTCAATAAATTTACAGAGCCAGGTCTACTACCAATTTTCTGCCATATTTTTAATTGGTATTTTACTACTTGGCGTATCAGGGGTCTCTCGTTTACCGTCGCGGTACCAAAATTCAATTAATCTATGATTATTCCTGGAGCGATATCTGTGGATCAAGAACGTTAGTGTTTGTTTTAAGTAAGTGATTACAATTAACAAAATCAAAGCAGAATTATTCAGATTTATAAAATCTTTCTCTAAATATTCTTATGATACGTTACATTCTCTTTCATTGCTGAGAACAACAAAATCTGAAACGTGATTTTCCTGCAGGAACATCACCGCCTTCCCTCTCAAAAAAATCCGATAAATTGAAAATTTATTAGGTGAAGCTAAACTGCGGTAAACATTGAAATTGGCAGTAATATCTCTATTCCAGATTTTTTCTGTGCTAGTAAAATGTGTCAAATTTCGGTGACCGGGTTGACCAGGTTGACCGGGTTTACATGAGCTTCAAGCTAGCATCATCTTTCACGTCTCCCTTATCTGATCAATTTGATATTTCAATCTATGACAGTTTTACCTACATTTTAAATATGGTATTGCAATTGCAGAAATAATAGTTTATTGTCATTTATAAGGTTTAAAATATATTAGTAATTGCGAATTAACACCCAGTAGATTCAATGGTACACATAAAAAGAAACCAACTAGCCTATTCTGTCGACCTTTACTCCGCCATAACACTCATCTTAATCAAATTACCAATTTCATATACTCCAATTATAATAGACTCCTAGCCCGATCCATACCAAACACCTGATGCTTACATGCGCACACTCAAAACGAAAAGTAGCAAAAACACTCGTGTGCCATAAAACTCAATATATATACGTAAACAAGACTGGTTCAGTGATATTTACGCTTGTTTCACCGAAATATATACAGCTACCCACTATACCGATGAGCTGTATAGGGCAGATAGAAAGATTAATCGTCCTCTTCAAAGACGTCTTCCTCTACTTCATCAAACTTGGTTCTGGCCCATGAAGGTTGCTTCATGACGCCATTACCGCCGTTTGAGTTAGAGCGACGCCGTTGTATCTGAGGTTGAAAGTTGTAATCGTCTTCAACGTCGACAAGCTCGTCACCTTCGCGACCCCTAAAGTTAATGATCACGTTAGCCATCTGATTCTTGCTGCACGAGTGGAGTGAGTCAGGGCAAGGTGTGGCTCGAAACTCCGGAAACTTGCATAGAACAATGGTGCGGCTCGTTGGGAGTTTCCAGAGCCTGAATGACACATCTGTCTAGCCACCCCACACAAGCGTACGTTCTCAAAACGAAGAATAACATACCAATTGCCTCGACCAGCACCATTCTTTTTAGATTTGAAAGGTGGGTTAGACGATCCAGAAGAGAACTTGCCAAAAAGGCGGGGCATGGATCCTGCAGAGACAGACTCTGAATTGGAGTTGGAACGGATAGTGCGGGTCATAGTTAAAATAAGCTTAGAAACACTTAATGCTAAGTGACAATTGCAATTGCGATAAGTAGTTAATCAATGAAGATTTGATACAGTCAGATGTAGTAAAGAAGAGTTGAAACGACGGGCGCTTGCGGATGTCTTTATACACGCCGACGAGCGATTTCGGCGGGTTTCTATTGCTAGGATTACTCCCGTCCAGATCGAGCGCAGCCGAAGACGCGATCACACGACAAGACGCACCAGCCACCTTGGCCGCCCCGCCTGCCGCACTTGACCCCTGACGTCAGAGTGGCACAGTTTTGCGTGGCCTCTTCTATTTCAAGCTCAGCATGAAGTCAAAATTACACAATTGAACTTCGTCATCATAATTGCGTCGTGTCGTTATTCAATTGATCAATTGCTCAAAGATAGCGTATCTTGACGAACAGCTTGCGACACTTCCTTGTCGGGTTAAACGTGCAAGCCACTGGGGCGGGTGCTTCGCCGATGAGTCAAAATACGCTTACTGTAAACAAACTAGATGCCTTTTAAACTCCTGCTGAAATTGCCTTAGAATTGGTAGTTTATTAAAATGCATTTAATTTGGCGACCAATCAATCGCTCGGTCACCCCCTCTAAGTTAGCGTTTGTTTTATGGTGGTAGTCTATTCTAAAATTCGATGCACCGCCGCCTTCGGTTTCCCTTGCCGCTATCTATTGAAGAATCACGTTAATCCACTCTCCAGCAGGAGAGCATTCCGAGCTATTAAATCTATCTGGCTGGAAAGCTTCGCACATTGTACCTTTTAATACTTATTTTATCCGATGCTATCGCTTCACGGGCGGTGAATTGCGCAACTTTTAGCTTTAATTACCGTAGGTTAACATCAGAATGTGTTGTTATGATCCATGTTTATATTTAAATTACTCCTTTAACTGCCTCCGAACCGAAACCCATGTCAAAACACGCAAGCTCCTTGATGTAACAAAACCCAATACAAAACATGCAACTCTAACTCTCGTCAACCTTATAAGCATCTTGCCGTCGAGGAGCTCTAGCCCCAACATTCCATTTCATTCACAATAAAATTAAAGCAAAAGTCACTAATCAACTATTGCTTGTTTCGCCTTTTCTAGAACAGATGCAGCTTTTTTGGTGAGTTGCACTGGTGAAACCTTAGAACTATTACTTCGATCTTTCTCTACAATGTACCAGCTCTCGTCTTTGTCGGAGTCGTTTTTCTCCACTACCGAGCGCGCATATTCCATATCTCTGTAGATTGTCCGAATTGCAGTTTTAACTCCATTCTCGCTACGAATATGTTCTCCGACTGATCGAGCCTTTGCAACTATTCGCTCATTTCTAGTAGCTTCCCAAAGAGCTTTTGCGAATTGCCGCACTGTAAGTTTTTTCAAATGTATTCCGGCACCTAGATCTTCGACTCGGCCCGCATAGAAAAACTGGTCGCCAAAAAAAGGTTTGATCACAGTTGGTATTCCGGCTCGCAAACTAGCGCCGGTAGACCCCGCACCACCATGATGCACTGCAGCATCCATTTGAGGAAACAACCAGTCATGTGGAGCAGCTTTGATTTGGAAGACTTCAGGGGGCAATTCAATTTCCACCTCGTGTGCTGCAGTAGAATTCAATCTATCAGACCATCCTTTAGAAAGCACACATCTGACGTCAGCTTGCAAAACTGAATCAACAACTGCCTGAGTGAGCTCCTTGGGCTGAGCAACCACAATAGAGCCAAAGCCAACATAAACTAATTTCTTGTTGTCTCTCCGTGCTTTCTCCATGAACTCAACCAAAGCAGGATCGGGTTTGTAATCTTTTCCGCCTTCATCCAAAAACCAGTATCCCGTGACTTTGATCCAATCGGGAAAATCTAACGGAGGAGGCACGACCGTTGGTGAAAAGTTGTACATAAACGGAACTCTTTGTGCCTGCATCTTGTCAAGATTTGTTCGAGGAAGATGAAGAGTTTCTGTACGCCATTTGTTTACCTGCCCTGATATTCCTTTCCAAAAAACATTGTCAAACATGACATACGTCAAGTAATTATACGATCCTCCCATCTTTTGATCAGGAACCGCAAATGCATGAGGGTAGGTTCGAGTGCGAGTCCATGGCATTGTAAAAGCACGAAAGTAAGGAATTTGTAAAACCTCTGCTATATGTATTCCAGCCATCGCTGACGGCGATTCAATCAATACTTCGGCATCTTTGCACGCTTCCCAAGCAGTATCCAAGAGCTCTTTAATCCACCCTCTAAAGCTCGCTGCTGCCTCTTTGAGAAAAGAATATGTAAACATTCCATGCTCAACACCTAATCGCATTAGTTCGGCTGGATTACCTGCAACACGCCTAAATCCAACTCCATGACCAACAATCCAGTCTTCAAACTCCTCGTGAGTAGCAATAATTACTTCATGATTCTCGGCAATGAGCCCCTTAGCAAGTGCTATATATGGCTGAACATCGCCGCGAGATCCAATGGTGAGCAAAACAAATTTCAGACTCCGAGCAGGTTTGACAACCATCATACTATCCTCCACAGTGTCAGACTCAAATACAACAGGTGTACCCTCCACCATGTCCTGTACTTTTATAGGAGGAGTTTTAAAGGCAACCTTCTTCTGAGCCTTCAGTAAAGAGATTTCGTCTTCAGCCAATTTCGAGTGAGCAGCAACGTCTTCTTGTCCTGAGCCCCCAAAACTCTTCTGTTGTTCGTGTTGAGAATGAAGTTGACGTAATAATGTTACAGCACAGTCGTCGCGACTTTCTGCTGATCTAAATTCAAAAAAGATCTCTTCATGACCATGTATGACGACTACAAGACCAGCATACCCAAATCTGAAGCCTTGCTTTTTCTCAACATTTTCAATATCGGAATGAGGAAGTACCATCTAAGTCACCCGGTTAGCATAGCCTAACTAGAAGTATAAAAAAATAATACCTTAGTCTTAGTCCCTGGTAAAAGACTTCTGAAACAGAAATATTCTGAACCCAAATACACTTTGCCATAAAGCGGAATAGCACGATGTAGATAGCCATAAAAGCTGGCGACTAATTTCTCTTCTTCGGGCATAGCAAAATGAGCCCGGAATCTCTCCGCACTTTCTTTTTCAGCTTCCATCTTCGCATTTACTTCTTCTGACGTTAGCGGCACATTGTCACCCGGAAGTGAATCTCCGCCCTGGCCGTCAAAATGCTTTGCGTTGCCTACCCACATTTCAGTCACCTTTTCGACGTAATCAGAAGGATTAGGTAAGAAACTCTGCACTTTACGACCCGATTTACGTACCCAATCGGACCAACCTTCATGACTGTTATCTCTGTTAAACTCTTTGTCGCCGTCTTTGTCGCCGTCTTTATCGCTGTCTTTGTCGCCACTGGCATCATTTTGAGACAACGAAGAGCTTCCCGATCCACCAACATGAACAAGATCTTCAGTAGTGTCCAATGAAGAGGTGGATTCTTCAAGAGGTGAAGGATAGATTGCCCCTGGAGAAGAGAAATGCTCATCTGGGGAAGCCAGCAAACTTGCGGAAGTAAATTGCACAATGCTTTTGACCCGACTGCCCACAGATTTCAAAGGGATAGCGTTGCGTTGTAAAATTGATTTTGATGGCTCCGGGCTAGCATTACGTAGCGAACCTGACCTTGACGGGTCCGGCGAGTTTGATTGACTGGAACGAGAAAGTAAACGCTTAGGCGACATCGAACGAGAACAAGATCTGCGTGAAGATCCATCAATCACGGCCAAATACTCAGAGGATGGTCTTACACCCCGTCCGCGCAGTTCGGTCGTATCAATGATTGCTTCTCTTGGCTTTCTATCAATAAAAATAGAAGCGGTCATTGTATCGGCTTCATTGTCATCATCATGATCACTTGCTTTATCATCGTCTGCAGAGCTCGGTCTTGAACCCTCTATAGATATAGACCTACTTGAAGGAAGATTTTCGGTGACAGATTTTAGCGCTCGCATAGCCTCTTCGCCTTCGTGGAAAAAGGTGAAAAAGTATTCGTCGACAGGATACATATCGCCTTCATCAGCGTTGACTACTTTCACTTTGATTGTATCGGCGCATTCCATAAACGGACTTTCTTCAAGATCAAGAATATTCTCGAGTGGGATCACGATCTTGACAGAGTCACCTTCATTTTGTGCGCGGAACATCGCATGCTGTACAGCGTTCACCCATTCCTGCGCACTTACAAATGAGTCCGCGCGAAAATGATAGCGTTTTGTCTGCGTAGAAATTATGAATGACACTGGGTTAGCTCCGGCTTCTTTCAACGTTAGATTCGGCCGAGAAAGTTCAACGCTGAGTGCATAACGCAAATCAATAGTACCAAGCGGGAAGTAAAGATCTGTGGCAGAGCTGAAATAGGAGAAGACGTTATCTTTGACGACACACCAGTACCTCGTGTATCTACCTGGAGAGCGCGCTTTACGACTTAGAGTGCCAGATTTGAAAGTTGTATGCTAAAAATTGTCAGCAATCGTTGAAGTCGAAGGTCAATACTGAACTGACAGTTTTTTGAGGTATGTAGGCAAAGAAAGATACGTGATTACTAGTTATAAACATATGACCTTGTAGAAGAACACTTTTCAGTAGATAGCAGGGGAATTCTAGCGTCAAGTTAGCGACTAAAACAGCAATACTTATTTTCAGTCGTACCATGAAGCAGATCCTCTTTCTGTGAAAAACCAAAAACGCTCATCAACTTTTCTGCAATTGCACTTGATCGAAGAGACTCCACACTTTCATCAGCTTTATTCGCGTCGTCTGGCAAAGAATGCTCAGAATTCAATTTGAGCGTCATTAAAGACCCCATAGACTGAATAGGCTCTAGTGCAGTACCATGGTTTCCAGATAAATCTTCATTGTAACTGCCGTTTACTGGAACTTGATTCATCAATAAAGAAGAACCCATTGGCATGTGGGACTTGGACAGGCTAGAGGTCGATTGAGCTGTACTTCTGCGAGTAAGGCCTCGGATAGGTCTAGCATCTGAATCTGTGACAATAGTCGGAATCTGATTTGATTTCTTTTGATTTTGCTGTACATCCAAATTAATCTTTTCTCCTTCATTGTCGAATTGGTCATCGTCATCATCGCTATCATCGTCCTCATCTTCCTCATCGTCATCGTCATCATCGTCAAGTTCAGGTTCCTCGATTTCATGGTCGTCGTCGTTACCATTAGAAGCTAAACGATTAAATCGCGCTTTTGATGCAGCTGATATAAAGGAGAACACAGACGTTCCGAGACCCGTAGCTTGTGCAACATCGACGGATGACGCACGAGCATGCCTATCGCGACTCTTTATTTCTGGTCGTCCTCGAATCGAAGATTCGCGTACAGTTGGAGTAGCTAATGTTTGAGCTAAATGCTGAACTTCTTCATCGTCTTCGTCTACTACTGCTTCCTCTGACACTTCTGAGATATCTGGACGGAGGAAGGTATCATCGTCATCAGACCGCGAGAAGCTTCGCCGAGCAAACCGAGGTAGATGTTGCGATAAAGCTGATATATTTAGTCTCTTCCTGCTAGATGACCGTGATCGATCTAAGTTTCCCTTGCTAGAGCTTTTAGACACAGACGATTTCGAAGCAGAAAATGGAGAACGAGGAAAGCGAGACGAGCGGGGCGATGCAGGTGAGACGGGCGAGGATGGTTGCTCTTGCGGTGCAGTTGATTCGACCGGAGACGATGGTGTACCCGAATTCATTTGTTGAGACAGCTCAAATTCTGACTAAACAGCAAACATAAGAAACCAACCAAATAATGAATCAACAGCAGGTAGCGGTCGGTGTAGCTGGATTTGTATGATGCAAGCAGATACTGCGGTTTATGAATTTTGTCTTGTGCTCACTGTATTATGGTGATCATTCTGCACCTTCTTCGGGACAGTATCGCTGGTTTTCCTCTACCCAAACTAATACTTGTAGCTGCTAATCACATGACTCCTGAACCTGCAGGGCAGAAGCGCCGCTTTCATTCGGAGGATCGACCAGTCAATGCACTAAACAATCACAAGTTGCAGTTTGACAGAACTTAGAATTTTTCTTTGAGGATAACACGCTCCAAATTATGAATTTAGTTCATAATCCCCAAGTTCATGCAAACATGTATTACCAGTCGACGGTTCGAAGTTCCTGTGTACCTGCTGCGGCGGTAGGTTGGTCCCGGACCCGTGCGACTTTCTATCCGATTAGCCGCTAAAAAGGGTCCGAGGTCCGAGGTCCGAGGCTTGCTTTTTAACTCGTCTACTCGTACATCATCTCTGTCGTACAGGCCGCCTCTACCTACGCACCTTCTATAGATAATAATCACTACATTCAACGCAACTTTAGATGATCAAATTCGTGAAACTTTCGATTTAACAGTTCACGAACGGTATATTACCTACGCACTGATCGAACCTTGACTAGCTTTTGTCACAATCTCTACCCATCGCATCTACAATACTCCACCATTCCCACAGATCTTCCAAACTTTGAACATTCTCCACTTCATTACCTTTTTCTCTGGCCCACACTCTGCCAGTTTCATCGCCAATAACATATGATGCTGCGCCCACAATGTCCGATAACTTTGAAAGACATCGCCATCGAGAGAAAGCACCCTTTTCGTATGTATGTGATACACTTAATGCTTTGTGTAAAGCTGACTGTCGTTGTGAATGCTCAATCACAAAACCGCGATCAAATGAGCCTTTCGTGACCTTTACTAACACAAAAAGACTAACAACCGCAGCGTACATTAGCTGAACAATGTCTGTAGGCGTAAAATTTATGTTGACTTTTGTCTGCTGCTGCTCTGATGCTGGCGTAGCTGGCAACTGTCCGGAGGTACTCATCCGGGACAACTCTTGATAAATATCGAGATCCATTTTGAAATTTGCTGCACGCATCTCGGTCATAATCCTCCGCCTAGTTTCCCATGAAATAAGCATTTCTTCTGCTTCAGCATCCTGTTTCCACAAATTTAATGATCGAGGTCTCAAAAGTGCTCTAGCAATTTCCGATAACGCGATAACATCTCGCATAAATTCAGGAGTTTCTGGACGTCGGAGATTGTAATCACCCGAATTTATCAGCGTAGGCGACCCTGTAAATATATGCAACCATATATCCTCACAAACCAGCATCCACCATATGTAACCGGTTATTCCTAATTGCGCATCTAGACCATCCACATGCTCTTCAGCTGAACTCTCGTGTGCGTCTAATGAATTCCATCCTAATGCTGTTGCCATTCTTATTGCAGTAGCAAGCCTAATTCCAGCACTACAATCTTCTATACGGAGTGCTAATAATGCAAGCGACTGCACATTTTGAGGTATAGCTACTGTCATTGGTGATTTTGTAAGAATATAGGACTCGATTAACCCCTTCACATCCAGAATTTCGTTATCGCTTGCGCTAGTCATCAATGCTCCAATATATCGCATACAGCAAGTTAAAAGTACCCGAGAAGAATGTACTGAAGCTGACGGTCCCACTGTCGTCACAATCGGGCAGCATGAATTAAAAACTGATTGAAAAATCTGAAGAAAATCTTCACTTGTGGCGGACCCTCTTTCATCATCGTCATCTAGACCTCGCAAATATGACGATTTACCTCGGGTTTCGACAACTGATAATATAAATGTACAATCTTTATTAAGTTTCAAACATCGGCGGCACTTGCTAGATGCTGATGTTGATGTCGCTGCCGGAGGATCCTCACATCTGCAGCATATATTTTGTCGTTAACAACGAATAAAATCAACTAATATTTCTTGTGTATACCTCGACCGCGCTTTTCGACATTGATCACAGGCCCGAGTAGTTTTAATACGTCGTTGCTGAGTAGTTGAGTTCGAAACCATACTCTACATATTCGTTTTATTTCAGTTCCTTATGATTTTCGCAGTTCATAAATGTACGCGGCATCACTGTCTATTGAGTAGTATGGTAATCTCACGTTCTTGACTGAAAATTGGAATATAGATGCACGGGACAGAAAGTCAGCTGAAACCAGATGAAGGCTCAATGTAAAAAAAAACTTTATTCGCTCAATCTAAATCTAGGAACCAGCATCTACCAGCTCCCACACCCCAGTCCCAATGAATCCTTTGCGAACCTGAAAAGCACGCAAATGGAAACTCAAAAGCTGAAACGATCAAAACACAGTAACTGATCAAAAAGGTCAACGGAAAAAACCGTAGAACCCTACCGCGCCGCTGCTTGTCTTCGCTTTGGACTTTCAATTAGGCCAAGTAAGTTAGGGTTTCTTCTAAAACAAGGTCAATCGTAATTAACTTTCCAAACATTCTTGCCACCGAGAACGGTACTTTTTTTTCCGGGCTAATGCGTCATTCGCATAATCTACAGATGGCAAACCATAAAAAATTTCGTCTATCTCAAAAGTTCAGAGAAGTGACTAAAGAAAATTACAGGATATGGGGTGAATCAAAAAGAAACAGAAGTTAAATAACATGCAGAATTCGCAGCAAAACAGAAGATAAGAAATTAGCTTGCAGACAAGAAGTTGACTCGTTCGGACATCGGAAAACCAAAAAGGAAGCCGCAAAAATCTGCAAACGTCTCGGAGAAAACCAGGATTGTTCGTGCCCTTTACAGCCCATCACCATCTCAGCAAGATCTTAATAGATAAAGACAGCAGAAACAAAAACGCGGAAATTTTAGGTAGCAAGAAGCTTATTTGCATTCGGAAGCTTGACTCTGATAATTAACAACTGGAGCAATGCCGTCAACATAACCGTCAAAAATTAATTTACAGTTCCCTAATTGGTATTGGTACATCAGCTCCGATGCATCTCTTCCGTTTTCTCCTCGGTCACTCCATATAAACGATATACACTGAACAGTAGTGAACAAACCCCGCAGTAGCCGTCAAATCCATATTTATCTCATCAAACTTTATAGACAAATATAGAAATTCTAAATGTTGGTCGCACAAACTGTAGAGTAAAAACGTTCAATATGACATCTAAAGGTCCCGTACTACTTTCGGAGACCGGAGGTCTCTGTATAGGGCTGAGACATCATTTTCGCCAACCAAGCAAAACCGTTAAGAATTTCAACTCAGATCCGGTCTCAGCCGGCGGTTCACAAGGACGCAATGTTCAAACAGATTAATTTTGTGCCCTAAGTCAGCAAACAGCACAGAGCCAATCCATAAACTTTCGCTGAAACTGTAAACGCTCCATTTTCTTAAAACTGTCCACTCATTAATTAATTTCTCTCTCAATATTCTCTTATTCTTTAATATTTTCCGTCGAATTGTCCCACTCTGGGTCATCATAAAACTTCAAAAAACGCGATAGGCTTAAGTTGCAATGACGTCAGTAATACTAACTGAGCAGCTAATGTCTAGCCGCGGTAACAACTCACAGCACTCTCCGCGTCCAGTCAAAAGTCAAGAAGCTCAGTCACAAAGTAGTAAACGATCCCCCTCCGCAATGTCATCGACCTCCACAACCACAATGAGCACGGCAACGTCCACTCCAGTATCGATGTCAACAAAAAGTACTACCAGCAATACATCTTCAACTGCTAAACGGTCTTGCCTCGCTTGCCGAAAACGCCATTTGCGCTGCCAACCGGTGAAACATAACCAAACGGGCGCGTGCCTTTGGTGTTACGAACAGGGTATCGATTGTTACGACTCAGAACTCGAATCGAAACCACGCGGTAGTACGATCGGAACATCGAACAAGGGCAAAATCATGTTGGATGGTAGAAGTTCAGCGCACGGCGGTTTTCAATTCTCGGGATTATCATTTTTGAACGATGAAGACAACGACATTGGAGAGTTCATGAAAATCCATCAGACAATGCAATATGAAAACTGCGTCACAGAATCAGAAAACGAACAGGAGGGTATCTTGCAGTTGGACAGTCGAGTCGAGAGCTATCTTTTAGATTTGTATTATTCGCATGTGCACCCCTATATACCTATTGTTCCCCGTACGTACTTGAAGTCAATTACTCCTGGCCAATTGTTGTTAGCAGCAATGTATGGAGTCGCATGCAGACTTCCGTCCGCTGTAATATCCTTTCGCGATTTCCATCATATAAAAAAGGTTTTGCAGCACCAAATTGCACTGTTAAGCACCAAATACAGACCTTCTTTACAGGCGTGTCAGGCCTTCGCTATTATGCATTTGGCGCTAGAACTACAAAGCAACAACATCGAACAGATTGAATCGTGTACTTTATATCTATCACAAGTAAGTATGAGGAAAACCCGAATGAAAAAAAATAAGAGAGACTAATCGAGAATTAGGCAATTAGAATGTCGTTCGAACTGCGACTTCATAGAGAAAAATCGTTCAAAAACGACACACCACTTGTTCGAGAAGTAAAGAGACGTACCTTTTGGGCCATTTATACTCAAGATAAATGGATTAGCGCTGGAAGAGGTTACCCAATGATGATAAGGCCTGAAGTTGTTGCCATACAGTTTCCAGATATCAAGAATATTGATAGTTTCACGGGTAACTCATCACCATCGCATGACTACTTTATGGAACTTATTCACCAAGCACATACACTTGCGTATGTGTTACCATTTTGCTACAGTGAACACAAATTCGAATTTGCAACAAAAGAGATGTATCAAGTGATTGAAGCCAAAGTGCTAAATTTGGAAACAAGGGTGCAAAATCCTCGGCTGCCAGAGTCTGTAAAAATGCATTTAACACTATCGCTTGCTGCAATCAAGTTGTTATTTTACTCACCATTTTTCCGACCAAACTCTATAGATGAAGCAGAATTTTTCCGTCAATGCATACCATCACTAGACGGACTTCGAGCGCGACTTGCATTCGAGTCAGTTTCCGTGATATTAGAAAGTGATACAAGTGATTTGCAAAGTGCAGGAGCAACTATATGGCCGGTTTCCTATTTTGCAAATACTCGGTGTATGCTGGCGGCGTTGTCGATAAAGTATGATTTCGTAGAAACATATGATGAATCGTTGCGCGACGCGGCCGAAACCGCGATTGGAAAACTGAGTGAATTTGCTTCTGTAATGACAAGAGGACGCCAATGGTCATACGCGACGCTATTTGCTAATATAATGCTCTGGTGTAAAAAAGTCGCTGAAAGTAAAGCTGAGGACACAAAGTGGCTAGAACGATGCGGAATGATTTGCGTTTCTGAAAGCAGGAGCGGTTTGGCAATTCCAAGGCATCGAATATCGTATAGCCCGGACGGCGATACAGCTGAGAGATCATCGAAAAGAGCTAGAAGAAGTTTGGGGCCCAGAACAATTTCAGACTTGGAGCAAGCGACGATGCAATCCTCAACGAGTTCCTCACCAAGCTGTGAGCCGCTATCGTCGCGACAATCTAGCGTTTCTTCAGTGATGTCGACGACAATTTCTGAAAAAAGTACGCCAGCGGGTGGCTTCGGAGCCGTGAATGAGCTCTATGAGCTATTTAGCCAAAGACATAACACGACACCACAAGTAGGAGATTGTTACGATAATAATATCCTAGAACAAACAGCACTTCCGTCGTCGCCGACAGAAATGACCTTCGCTGGTATCGAAGGTATTCCTGAAGCAGGGACGATTTTGAGTCAAGCCCGATACGCTAATCTGAGCGCGTTGTTAGGATTTGAAACAGAAACGGGAGTTGAAGCAGTTAAAGCGGAAACAGTTAGTGTTAGCACAGTAGGACAGGAGGAGAACTCGTGGAGTATGATACTTCAATCATCCGATCAATGGCCAGATATCAATCCCGAAACAGCAGAGTGGGATTTTGCTTTGGTGTAACAAGTTGAAGAAAGCAGCAGCTCCTGAAATGTCTCTGGAAATCTTGAGTCAATCAGATGTACAAATTGATTCTCGCCGCAATTGCAAGTCACGGCAATTGAAAAAAAAGTGAAGGATGCTGCTTTTGCCTGGTGGGTGAACAAAAGCATGGAAAGGAAGAAAGGAAGGAGAACAAGGATAGATGACTGCTGATACGGGCTGGTCCCGTTAGGCCGGTATGATGCCCGATCGGGTAATAAGCGCATAGCTCTGGCGCTTAAAAAGTACAATAGACATGGGTTGAATATGATGAAATAAACAAAGGCAGCAGTAAAACAGCAGAATTAGCTATAGTTCATAAAGTAGAACACAGACATGAAGAAAAAAATCCGAGGAACAGGCAACGGACGGAAAATGAGGTTGTGCGGGCGGAGGATGTGGGGGGTTCCACGCGGGAGTATTGAGTTGAGTATTTGGGGAATTTCGAACGGACAAGTTCCGCGCCGCTGTCCCGTGGGGAATAATAGACCGCGCCTAATAGTTTATGAGAGCACACTAGCTTTATTTTTCCTCATTTGTAAGGTTTTTTTATTTTCCTCTTCACTTTCTCTGTATTTGACAAAATATTATATAATCTACGTAGTGCGCTTAGTTGCCACCGTCTAGCCAGACTCGATCCAGATTGCTAATAACATTACCGATCACCAAATGAAGATTCGCTTGTTTTCGAATTATTAATTACCAGCGAGCTAGGCCAACTTGTCCCACAAAGAAGCGAGAGAAAACAGGTAAAAAAAAGTCCGGGGAGGCTCAAGCGCGCCAGAGCGTCCGTCTTTGGCTTGTAAAAACACCGCGACCAAAGTTTGCTTGCTTTTTGTCATTTACCCGTCGACATCCATCCGCGCTTTTTTTTTTTCTCGTTTTGTCTTTAGCTCGGACCGACATTTCTGCTGATTTTGGAAGGACTTCCGGTTCAGGCTTAATTGCATCTATGGATATATATGCCACTAATTCGAGTCGCTTTTTACTGTATCAAAATATTTGTTCTGAGGCGTTTACAATGCTCCTAGTTTGACAGCCTTTGACAATCCCGCATAAAGTGCCGATTTTTCCCCAGGTCGCACGCGCAACCGCCGTAGCCGCCGCAAAAATATAACGATCACGTGATCATTACCCGGCTAAAAACCCGGGCAAAACCGGCCTTTGAGCCGTCTTCCCGCGTTAAGCGCTTCGTTGGTTCATTACTAGAAACGCGCGCGAGATACGCGCAATTCGGGTTTCTTTCGCGCTTCGGAGACCCTTCCTACTTCGGTAATATCAAACACACATCCTCCGAGCGATCTCCGTTAACAGCTCTTTCTGCTTTTTGCGCTCAGTGCTCAATTAAAACTACTTGCTTTATTCGACAAAGTCAGCAACTATGGTCTCGGAGACTGATACAAGTCGTATCTGGATCGATGGCTGCTTCGACTTCGCCCACCATGGTTCGTAGATAGTCCCTTTCTTTTACCTCTTCTCTACCGCCTACAGTATCTGGAAATGCGATGTTTCTGTATCGTGTTCATGGTGGCTGACTGCCTGCTGTAGGCCATGCTGGTGCAATGCTGCAAGCAAGACAACTCGGCACTTCTCTTTATGTCGGCGTCCACTCAGATGAAGAAATTCTCGAAAATAAGGGGCCTGTCGTCATGACATTGCCAGAACGTGTGTTGGCCGTGGAGGCCTGTAAATGGGCGACAACCGCTGTTCCCGGTGCTCCTTACGTCACTGATCCGGCTGTTATGGACGAATGGGGCTGTTTCTATGTTGTCCATGGAGACGATATCACGACTGACGCCAATGGGGAAGATTGCTATCGTATCGTCAAAGATGCAGGAAGGTTTCTAGTTGTTAAGCGAACTCCAAATATTTCTACTACCGATCTTGTCGGTCGCATGCTTCTTTGCACGAAGAATCACCATTTACCTACCGTCACCTCGTCGGCTTTCACAACAGTTGCAAAGTCCACGCAAGACCTTTTAGCGCCCGATTATCTTGAAAGATTTACTGCCTATGCGTCGAGTGAGAATGGACGCGACGCACGCGACGGTGTATATTTGTATACAACTGACAATATACTGCATACATTGGTTGAGCCCAGTGCCGATTTCATGGCTAGCCAGCGCAAAATGATATATGTGGATGGCGGTTTTGATCTTTTCTTTGCAGGCCACATTGAGTTTTTACGGCAAATAGCTGCAAAGGCCTCAGAGCTCTCAGTTGAGCTTGGCGAGCAAGTTGGTGTGGTAGTTGGCGTGCATGATGACGCGACGGTCAACAAGTTCAAGGGACTCAATTACCCAATCATGAATATATTTGAACGTGCACTCTGTGTTTTGCAATGCAAATATGTGTCGCACGTGATTCTACAAGCACCGTATTCTCCATCAACATCATTCCTCAAAACACTTCCTTGGGAAATCGTTAAGGTCATGCATGGACCGACTGCGTTTACTGTGGATTCGGACCGCAGTGATCCTTACGAAGAAGTCAAAAACCTTGGGCTGTACGAGGAAATTCCGGATCACAGTTACAAAAATATCTCAACAGAGACTATTGTGGAACGAGTGACCCGCAATCGGGGTGTCTATGAAGAACGGCAACGGCGTAAAGGATGGAAAGCAGAGGTTGAGAGTCGCTTACAAGCAGATGCTTAGATTTGATCTGCGAAATAATGTAATAGTAGTAATGAATAAGGCTATTATGATTGCGCAAAATAAAATAAACAAATTAAAATAAAATATGTGTCGAGAGTCGGTGCACGCTTACATAAAGTTGCGGGGAAGTCAGTCAGTCCGTCAGTCACCAGGTGCGGTGGTCACAATTCAAACTGTGATCCCAGTCAGCTGCAATGTAGGCAAATGAACAAGTCAACGCCCCCAACAGTTTCATTGCTTTGATAGAAAACAGAGAACAGCACAAGTTCGCCGTTGCTCGTCTATGTTATGTCGTTAGTTTGTGAGCGATCTACTGCTAACTGAAGAGTGATGACATTGATGACTGATGACCGCTGACGGTTAGTTGAACAGTCTCTGGTAATGACATGGTTACAAGCTACAAAGTTGCGAGTAAGACGGATTTGGTTAATTGTAGGAACCACAAAACATGCAGCATTCACTTAATGCCACTGTTGTAAGCGAGCTCTGCATCCTTCGCTTACGCAAAGGGTTGCCCCAAACTGCTGGATGTTGAGGCAGATGTGACATACGAGAAACAAGAAACAAAGACCGCGAGTGACGACTCCCGCGCACAGATCCTGATCTGCGAAGAGGCAATGGCGCAAGAGCCAGGAGCTGAATCACGTGCGGAACCCTGGCGGCCGCAGCGGACTCGGTTGGCCGCAAAGGTTGTTTTTTTTTTTTTGATGACGGAGCAGAAACGTGTTCTAACTTCGAAGGACAAATTGGTTCTTTTTTCACAGTGCTGGTCTACGTACCAAAACAGTCGAGTGTGATGAAGCAAGAATTGCGCGCGATGCAGCAGTTATTAGCTCTCATTGGCTTTGTAACAATTCCGAAGATGGCGTAAGAACTTGCGCAACTCCTGAACAAAGAAGGTTTTGTTTTGTATGGTGTTTGTTTAACCACACACCTTCATAGTCAATGACGTCTTGCCAATTGGTTATTGCTACAGTCCATTTATTTTTTTTTTTTTGCAATTATTATTGCTGTTGTTTCAAAGTTCTCTTTGTCATTGACACCTTGGTGTTGGAAGTGATGAAGGATCGCGCAAGAAATGCGACGGGGGTTGTCATACTGAATGCATCATTTGTGCACAAACAAGTGTAATAGTCCAGACTTTGTCGCAATTCTGGCCCTTTTCGCAAAGCGAGAGTTCCCGTCCGCGCCGCATTTCTCGCAACTCGGATGCTCAGGAGCCACCGATACCGGACATAACTGGGAAGGTGCAGACTAAGGTTATGGCATAACCTTGGCACCCGCGTGGCTGCAATGGCGCAATTTAGAGAGCAGTTTTGTGAGTTTGCACCAAAAGGTTACTCACCGGCGCCGGGGCCCATTCAAATATGACTCCTCATCCTCCTCTTTCCCCCGCTGCTACACCGTGCTTCTTATAAATAATTCATTCCCGCTTCCTCGATTTTGATCCTGATCTATATACTCACAACATCACTTCTACATCAAGTCTATCTTAGCTCGAGTTCACACAATGTGGTTAGAAGATTACTGCTTCGTCTGCGACAAAGTCTGCCCTGCCGGATCAATCTACTGTTCCGAGTCTTGCAAGCATGCCGACCACGAAAAGGCAAAGACACAGTCGCCTCCAATTTCACCTCCCCTTCTTCCTGTTCAATCTGTTGTCAACGAAAGCGGTCGTCGCTCTTCAGCAATTCAAGTGCAGCAGTTTGAACTTGGTGCTCCGTTGAACTTCATCGTTCCGTTTTATGAATCGAGTCGGCATTTCTACGGTGAACATAATAACTTCCGTCGAAGCAGTAAAGACTCGTCTCACCGGAGTCATTCGCACAACGATCAGTTCCGTTCTCAGAAGCAAGTTTTGGATCGTCAATTATCTGCCAGTCCACACTCTAGATGATTTCGGTTCCGACTTCGCTGCTACATCTTTGCAGCGAACATCTCTTGCGATTTATTCCTTGATCCTGGCTGATTCTTATATGACTGCTTCGTTCTCAGACACTTTGCTATACACTTTATTGGTGATCTAATGCGTCTTTGCATTGTGCATTATTTGTGTGTATATAAATACGAGCACCCCTGCTGCAACAACAGTGCAGCTAGCTATTCGTGCTTTCAAAAAGCGAACGATTCAACCACAACGATATATTACGGGAATATATAAAAAACTGGTTTACGAAACACTTTTACTTGGACGGGAAAATTAAAAAAGGAGTTTGTTTGATTTATGTTTTGCTTTTTTGGTTTTGCTCTGGTAGGAAAAATTACAAAATTGCTAACGGAACGGGTTAATTGGGAATTACGGGAAACTACAATTGCTTTCACTTTTTAATAATATCAATTGCATATATATAGCTTACTTGCTTTGTACATATTGCTCAAAACGAGCATGAAAAAAAAATAGATTCTTCTATCATTCTTTAGAAAATTCGATCTTATTCTTTTACCCATTGTCCACGTTGCTTGTGTTTTGTCTTCGTTGGAGTTCGTCGTTTAAGCTAAGCCTCGTCGAGCTCCTCATAATAGGTGCACGTGCGGCAGATACGCGGTGACGCACGCGTCAAAAAAAATTTTTTTTTTTTAATAATTTCCATTTGGGAATTTAATTCACAATTAAAGTTTTGAGAAACGACTAATCTGTTCACAAATGAATAAACTTTATTTAGAATAAACGTGCGTCGGGACGCTTCTAGATTGATTCAACAGTTTATTTTACATTATTTATTTTTTATTAATTAGTTCTTGAGTCAGGTGGCACTGGAATGTTTCAGGTCTTTATTTGTTAAATTAACTCCTGCTCTCACATATATGCTCATACTATCATTGTTTTGATTCATTGCCATATATTCCTATGCTAGTAATGTGCAAAAAACGTAGCCTTCCGTTTACAGCAACTACGTCATTCATGCCTCTTTTTTTTTCTCCCAATGGGCATTGAAAAGTGTATTTAAACTTTCGTTTTTGTTGATCTACGCACAATTAAGGTTTCCACATGTTTCCCTTTTTATAGACTTCACCCAAAACTTATTTTTTTAATAGCAACATCAATATTAATATAATTTTATTCTCAAATGATATAATGGTACGCCTTATTTGGGTTTACATGCAAGTACGCGTAAGAGCAATTAATCAATAAAGCAACAAATTTAAATATCTATTTTAAGAATGCTGCATTGATCTATGCTCCCATTTAGAAATCTACCATGACGTGAAGTGTCAAAAAAAAAGAGCTCATGAACAAACACCGACCTCTTGTCTTGTTGAAACCTTCGGTAACATATTCGGACCACAAAGTGACAAGTCACAAAGTTTGTTACCTCTAGCCTTTTTTTTTAAAATATTCTTTTTGTTTTTGTTATTTTCTTGAATTGTGTTTTGTTTATTTTCGTAAGCGAGCTATGTAAATTTTACCCCGCAAATTGAATCGGTTCACTAAATCCGATCTCTTTATTTGATCATCGCGATCGAAGCGCAGGACCTACGTATTGCATCTTACTTTTACCTATAATTTCTTATAATTATCAAACTAATCGGTATAACCGAAAAAGCGAGGATCGAACACAGAGGACCCTTTAAATGGCTTGGAACAAGCAAAAACAAAAAATTAATGATTTTAAAGTAGACTAATCGCAAGCCAAGAGACTAAGCCAAATGTCAAAAAACAAAATGACTGCTTAATGAGTGTAAGTTTGAAACACGGTTGAAATTTGACTTGAGCTCTTCTAAAGAATGGCAGATACTTTTCTGTTAGATATAGAAGCAAAAGGAAGATTACTCGAAACTTGAGTTTTACCTTGCATTTTCACAAAGGCTTCGCTGTATCTGCTTATTTTTATTCAAAAGCATGTTATATCCAGCTAAAAATTTGACATCTACATAGCATCTGGAGAGGGCTTCTTTTTTAGTCATTACAATCTTATTTTTTTAAACCACAATGCGAACCTACCATGTTACCCGAAGCAGTAATGTAATGTTAAAGCAAAAAGAAGTTAATGATACCAATCCCACCAATCTTCTCACGCAGTAGTGATCGGAACTCGGAAATCTTCTTCTGTGATTTTATTCCTGAAGTGTGTTCAAGAGGAGAATTCCTATTCCATTACTAAGTCTTCTTTGTAATTCTCAGTCCGTCAATATCTAGAAAAAGAAAACCTGGGCTGGAGATGATCTTAAATGAGAAATATCTGATTCAAAGTAGGAATGAAGCTGCTGAATCCGTGTATTTTACAAATAAAATTGTCGCCTTCTCTCTAATAGAAGTAAAATATTCCAGTAACGCGTTCAGAGTTTTAGGAATAAGTTCTATTCGCCTTTTTAAGGCTTTACTAACAACAAAAAAATCTTATGATTCATAAAGAAAAATCTCATTGCTACCAACTAAGAGCAGATACAATTGCTAACAACAACATAAAAAACTTCACAAATCATTTATAAAGCATTTCCCCAATGAACTCCTCCGATTATAACCTCATCATCTAAACTAATGTTCATTTCATTTCGATTATTATGGATAAAACCAAAGTTCGTTCCGCACAGTTCAATCAGATATGAGAAATGGAGTAAGTCATTTAGAGGATGATGCAGTCGTAGTTGGGGCCAGATTCGGCTATTGCAAAGGTATTAGTATAATTATAGAGATGAAAAAGAAAAAAGTAGAACTCACCGGAGGTTTTGATGACGACAGTGTTAGATTCCATTTCAATGTTTTAATGAAGAGAAGAAAGAATTAATGAGAGAATTGGCTAAACATTTATATTTCAGAGAAATTGGTGATGTGTTTGTATTGTTCGGTGATAAATAGGGGAAGGACAATACTTCGAGGACAATACATTGGTTGCTCAATACATGAACAATAAATGATTGAACAATAAAAGCTATGGATTTAGTGTAAACTCAAATACAGTGATATTTAAGAAGATCGCTACATTTTTCTTGAGTAAGTCTTATCGTATTATTTAGAGCCACAAATTCTGAGAGAGGCATAAACCTTGATCAAATATGACTGATTTCATTGCATATCAGTGTTATCACTCTAGGCCTTTTCAGAGCTTACCGTACTGATTAAAATTAATAATAATTATTTCAACATAATCTGAATAAAAAACTGCTAGAGTGAAGATCTTGCTAGATTACGATTTCACCACAATCTTGGCCCAGTTTATAACATCTAGCGGGTAGTTTTGCTACACCACTATCAATTTGTCATTGGTTTAGCAAGACCAAACCAACAAAAGTTGTCAATTAATTTCTATACTGTGAGAGTTAATAACTTGTGCAAAAATATCCAAATGTCTGCAGTAAGTTCAACATACGCGTTCTTCATAGTACATTTTCAATTGTATCAATAGCAAACTCCCATCGTCTATTTTTATAACCCTTCTGTGTTTTATCTTACTGTTATGACTATATACAATTTTCCCTAACGGGCCCTAACGGGTTGAAGTAATAGACTTCTGGATAAGTTTCTTGCGGTCGGCGCTCAAATTCGATTTTGCCTCCATAAACGGACGCGAAAGACGGAAATATAGAAAGTTGAGAGATTGAGCCAACAACAAAAATCAAACGTCTTGGACATATCAAAGTAAATGAACGTAGATTGAGCAAGTGTAGAATAATTTTAGACGGCTGAATTGGTATTCTGATTTGTTTGTCATGATGTTGTCTTATGAGAATGTCGGTAAGGAACGCGGCACGTTTGTCAAAGTACCTGTAGTTACAGCTTTATCGAATCAATACCTAACAACCAGATAAAACTCAGCTTAGGTAGAAACTGTCATTTGATTGAAAGTAATTGGTAAAAGGTGACTGCTGTAAATCACTACTATGAAGGAAATGAAAGTTAATTTAGTTTCACTAGCTATTCAATTTTGCGCGAGTCTTCTTGGATAATAAAAAAAGGATGATTCAGTAAAATTCCGCCGTGTATTCCAATATACAAAGACAAAAAAAAACAGACTCTACGACTGGCGCAAAGAAGCGGTATGATTATCATGAAACTCCAGGCATTGCTAATGCGGCGAATTTGGCTCTGTCAAAGAAGCCAAGTCCTGATAAGGAAGCAATTCAGACGGCTGTTTTTATATTTGAGAGCTATATAAGTCTTTAGGAGTTGTCAGAAGAACCTGTTCACAGCAGATGTTATGCTGTCACAGTAGCTCTTGCATAGTCTGTATTCGATGGCTGTATTAATTAGAGTCAATGCTTTGATCTAAAATACTCTTTCTCTTCCTGAATCTTTATGAGGCCCAGTTTTGTCTGATAGGATCGAGTATAAACAGAATACACGAGATTTATTTCCATAATTGCTCTCAACGTCATCAGCGTCAGCGTAGTTTAGATTTAAGTACCTGATGCTAATTAACAAAAAGACAAGAGAATTAGAATAAAATAAAATTGATAAATTAAAAAGAACAAACATAATACGCCTACACCATGACAAGTAACAGCAAGAATAACATAATCAGAATGATGCATAAACTTAGATAAATATCTTCTGTCATAAATAACAGCTTCTAACTCAATAATACAGCCAAAGAAAATACTTAATACAAGCAGGGAAAAAAATAGCAATTTTTTTTCTTTCAGACGGCTACACTTCGTCGTCGTTTTCCTATCGCAGAAGTCGTGATGGATGGATCAGATTTTGGCGATGATTCTGATTTCGCAGTTGAAGCAGGTGCTTCACTCATTCGTCGAGACGATGCAGTAGAGCTTTTTCGAGACTGTGATGGTTGTCTTGTACCTGCCGTTGACCTACGTGGCTTTGTTGTAGATATCTGACTATCCAGTAAATCATTCCCAGCATCCGCATCAAATGAGTAAAAATCTTTCTCGCCAACAGAAGCATCAGCTACAGCCTGCTTGGAAGAGAATAAGCTAGTGTCAGCAGTTTTATTTTCGGGTTCGGACACACTGATAGAGCTCGTTCGTTTTCGTTTGCCAAGTTCAGATGGCACCGTCGGAATGTCGGAAAAATCAACGCGACTCTCATCCTCCTGATACTCCTTTTTTATCTTAACTTCGCTCGTCTTTTCAGCGGTTGCTGGAAAATTCTTGTCTCGTTTCTCGATTGTCCGTTCGGAAGTCACGATGACTGCATCGACGAGCTGTTCAGTTTCTCGCCGCATTTTGACTCGAAGCGATGGGAGAGCATAATTTACACTTCCTCGGGCACGTCTCGATGGCCGTCTGCCTCCTTCTGGAGATTCCGATCTTCGCGGTTGTTCTTGTACCACTGCCGGTGACTGAGCTGCCTTAATTTCTGGTACCTCAATTTCGACAACGGGGGGTTCAGAAGGTTCGTCTTTTAACTTTTTCAGAGCAATGATCTTAGAACTTGGAGTTTCTTCTAAATTAACGTTTTCTAACCTGTTAGCTTCATAGAAAACTAGAATAGAGGACATAAATTGACTTACTCTGCTGCAATGCCTTTCTTTCTCCTTTTGAGGTCGATTTCTTTTTTGAGCTTGTCTTTTCAGGAGCCACTTCTTCACTGTGATCTTTGCTGAGAATTATGCTATTGTTAGTGACTTCTGCTGGAGGATCACGGCTAACAGCAATACTACTTCGGCGAAAAGATCGAGAAGTGACCAAGATTGGGAGATCTGGCAAACTAGACTCAGCATGTTCTAAAGAATGAGGAATTATCATTGACGACCGTCTTCTAGAAGAAGTTCGCGGCTGTTCCACGGGCTCAGGCGGTAGTTCTACTACTTGATCAACTTCGCTTATTTCCATATCTTGTTCATACGATAATGATTCTGCTGAGTTTGGAATCTCGGTTTGTGGTGTTGGATCTATTGTTGGCTCTATCGTCGGAACTTCATTCTTTTGTGCGGAAATTTTAGCCTTATAGTTGTCACTTTGTGATTTCACTATGTTGATAATATCTAGTTCCTGTAAACTATCTCTTCTTCGCCGTCTAGACCGCACGGTTTCCAACTGTGCAGTAGGCCGTATATCTGCCATTTCTTCAGCATCAGGGACTTCAGGTATTTCCTCTGTCGACAATTCTTGCGGAGTAAACTTGTGAGCCTCTTTAGGCTTCGGAGAATGTAGAACTGAGCTCTGAGTTTCTGCCATGTATGTGTCTTCTGTTTCATCAATCTCCTGTAATAGCACAGAATCTGCCACCCCGACATCTCTCTCTTTAGGAGATGATTTTTTACGGGTTGAAACGTGCATCATTGGCGATTCACTGAACTCTTTTTCTTCGTCAATGATCTGTTTACCACAGGAAGTTAACCCGTCCATTATGCTTTCCATTTCTCTCATTTTCGTTTGTAATTGTGTTCGAATATCGGTGTACTGTTGTGTCATCCATTTCTCTCGACTGTGTTCTAACGCAATGACTTGTTGTCGCAGTTCGAGGTTTTCTGCTAATAGGACTGAGACTTTTGATTCCAGATTGCTTATTCGAGTCGAGTGAGTAGAGTTGACCCTAAATAAGCCAATTATCAGTCTTTGAATCAAGTAAAAGAAATCAGGCATACGCACCTTGCAAGTTCCCGGTTCTGTCGTAAGAAGCGTCGCTTGACTGCATTATCGATTAGCTTATAAGTTTGCTATATAGCATTCGATACACATACCAGTCTCAACAGTCTCATTAGACGCATTTGGATCTAAAGCTAGTTTTGCCATCAATGTATCCTCAATGCTCAATGCTTCAATATCGAAATAGATACGAAGACAGAAAAACAGTGCAATGGCGGAACGACTGGAAAAAAAAGAGCAAAATAAATAGACTCAAATCACAACAAGTCACTTCTACACAGTATGACTTCAGTACAGATGTACATTTACACAATGAAAAGTCGTGCTCGTAGCCTTTCCGACAGTATACCTGCTCTTTTTTTGATCTCAATAAGTTTCACTTGTTCTGCAACGATATTGTTTACCTTAGGGTAGGGGCTAACTTAACTAGCTGCTCTTCATGGCAACCATGCAATAATGCACGTTGCGTTTATGCAGTTAAGCTGAGTTAGGCGCGTCTGTAGATTTGAGTCTATATTCAAGCAACAACTGTGTACTTTCCAAGACCGGTTCCCGGGTTTATTATATTTGCCTTTTAAGTGTAGATAAGAAATAGCTTACAGAAAAATGTCGTATGCACCCCGACGAACTACGTTTCTTCCCACAGCGTCCATGGGCGCGTTGGCTCCTGGCGCCTCTCAGTACAATTCAGTTCTGCAAAACCGAATCGCAGAGAAACAACAAGAGTTGCAAAGTCTTCAAGAACTACGGGATCTGAGTGAAAACTTTGTGCAGCAAATGGAGACATTGCAGGAAAAACTGTCAACACTGGTGGACGGTACCGAAGGTATATTTGACGTGTAGTTGTTATCTTTGGTGATATCTTGACTGACGCGTTGTTTTGTTTTTGTTTAGCTGTTGCTTTGATCGTGAGTAATTGGGATAGTATTTTACGTGCAATCAGTATGGCTTCTGGTAAGTCCAAATCGCATTACACTACATTTATTCAGTGCTAACTACATCAAGCAAACGTACTTGCTCGCGAAGAGGCCCAGTCAAAGAGAACTGATCTTTCGGAAGAAGAAAAGAAAGAAAATGATGAACTACGCAGAAAACAACTTCCCGAGAAATTCGTTCGGGTCCCAATTGGAAAAGAAAACATAGATCCTGTTGTGGAGTAATATTTTAATTTCTATCTGGTCTGATTTTGTTCTTTTGGTATGAGTTTGGCCCGCCCGGTGTTTACCCTCTGGTTTTTGTCTTGCTGCTTTCGGAGTTTTTTTGCCGTTGTTTTCCAGTTGTGAAAAAGAAGTAAATACTTGAATGTATATGTGTAAATGTTATAGGAATAATAAGCTTTCCTACTTTTGAAACACTAGAAGAAATTCAAAAAAATCATGAACCAATGTAAATTGACAATTTGAGAACGGACTCAAAACAACGGAAAAACACATCAACTTTAAAACAAAAAGAAAACAAGACACAACTGATTGAAAAGAAAAAAAAATAACTCAGAACATTACAGCAATATGATCGAGCCTTGTTTATGATGATCGAAAAAAAAGATATTTTTTTTTTCAATGAACTTTCTCGTTCATAATTATCGTAAGTCTTTCTCCCACCACTCCTTTTATTCCAAAGACAAAGACAAATAAAAATAATAAAAACAGAAACAAACTAACAAAATATAAATGGGAATAAAATAATGTCAACCTATCCTAATAAACAATCTCCAGCGTTGACACATGTCTTGACTCTGCAAATTCAAAAATGCAAAAACCTTTCAAATGTAGTAAAAAGAAAACTCGCAGTACCGCGTACTCTGTGTCACCACTGATCAAGTATCGTCAACTAGAAACGATAGGTGTCGATATAGAATGCCCTTTTATGTCCAATTCGGGAAAGACCGTTGCTTTTTCGATGTTCAGCATCGACACAACACTTATGCACCAGTTTTCATAAACTGACTGGCCACTGGACAAAAATAAAGAAAGCACACAAAAAAATTAACAACCAGAGACCTAAGCCAAATCGAGGTACGCAAACGAGAACCATCCATGTATAAAAACAACTTTAATAGATACATCCCTCAAAAAATCATCAACCTGAACCAGATAAAAAGACAATACTCATTAAAACTATAACTTAAGAAATCGAGCACATCTATACTGATTCTTCTTCATAGTTCATTCTGCTCTACTCTTGACCAAATCCGACTGTTTCTTCAACAGCCAACGTCAACTTCTGAACCATTGAGTTATAATCTTTGTATGGCGGTAAATCTACTCTGTTGAAGCATGTATGTGACTTTGGCAATTGCTGAATTTCTCCAGCTTTCTCAATGGTAAACCGACGAGGACCGTCACTACCTTGAAGATCCTTGAAACCATTGACCGGAATACGCGATGTACCAGTTGTGAATTGCAGTAAACGTGACTTCTGCTCACTATCCCATGAACGTACGCACTAAATAAAGTTAATAATCTTCCGACATAATGAGAGAACTAAACGCACCTTCCAGAACCACTGAATGACCTCATCGCTTTCTGAATATCCTCTATAATCTGTATGCTTTTTCCAATCATCGACATCAATATCAGCAATACCACCAATCAACAACTCTAACTCTCGCTCATCAAAAACGTTAATGAGCTCCTGAGGGATAAGCTCGTTGAATCCAGTCATGAAGGCCTTAAATTGCTCTTCAACGCGCTTGGAAATTCGCCACTCTGTAATCAACTCGATATATTCTTTCTTATTCTCGTTTGTAACAGGAATGTTGCGCCCATCGGGTTTCAAATCGACAGTAACAAGCTCGCCAAAGCGGTCATCTTCAGTAGAGAAAGTCATTTCAAGAATGTCAGTAATATCATTATCTAATGTCCAGCTCAAATTGCGGTAAAATTCAGCATCGACACCTTCCATATCCGCAAGAATAACGCGTTTCTTCAATACCATTTTATAGAAGGCACCAATGAAGAAAGCATCCAAAAATCGACGATGGAAGATAGCAAGACCAACAACACGACCAATGAATTTGAAATAGTTAAGATGCTCCGGGTTAATACCAGAATGAGGATTGATTTGCAACGTATAGTTATCGTGAGCAGAGTATTCGAATAAACAGTAAAAAGGGTTGAACATTTCGTGGGAGAGTAGGAAGAAGAACTCACGAGAGACTCCACCATAATCAAGACCCTCTTCACCTTCGAACTTAATCATCAAACGCTTCTTCAAATCTTGGGGACTCTGTCGCATAACTTCTGCGTATGAATCCTCAAAAATATGATTACGACGAACTTTGATGTGGCATTGACCTGGGAGACTTCGAAGAGCTGGCTGGGATCTGAAGTAAATAAGTTTTCGACGGAAATCACGCTTATACTGAGGAACATTTTGATCTAAGCTAGAAGGAAGACGTGGATCATCCCACGTAGTTGTCTTAGTATTATGGTCAACAAAGTAGACACGAGCTGTGTTGGTAAGTCGCATTTCCCAACCGCTGGGAAGAGGACCAAGCTGAGAGACCGGCTGCTGCTGGATAGTGGTGTTATTGGTATTCGGACCGTACATTCGAATGTACTGCTGTCTTCTGGGATCTACCCATGTGGTGGTACGTGTGTTATGATCAACAAAGTAAGTTCTTCCTTCAGGAGTGTGACGCTGTTCCCAACCAGCCGGAAGTTCACCGAGGCCAGCAGTAGTAGCACCAGTTGCCATTTGTTGAAGAGCACTCACACTTGCAGCAGGCGATGGTTGGCTCGAGCCGTTAGCAGTGGGAGACTGCGCACGCGAGTTTTCACCAGGAAGCGTTCTATTTTGATGTCGCTGGCGTTCAATTTCAGTATTGTTTTGCACAGCAGCACGCTGATCAGATTCACTAAAGTTTGTAACTGAGGGTCTGTTCCAAGTAGTTGAACGCGTGTTGTGGTCAACATAGTATGTACGACCTAGATTATCAGTTCTTCGCTCCCAACCGGGAGGAAGACGGCCATACTGGTCTTCGAATGAGCTGTACACTCTATTCGAGCCAGAAGGTGTGGAGGTTCCATTACCAGTAGCCGTAGTTGTAGCTGCAGTCGAAGTTGCAGGATTAGAGCGAGACGACGCAGCAGCAGATCCTGGCCGAGAAGCAGATGTGCCATTCGGCACCGCGAGGCTATCGGAAGCAGTAGTGCTGGACGCAGCAGGGGCGGAAGAGGCAGCAGTGGAGCTCGAAGCAGCGGCACTACTGCTGGGACGTGCAGCAGCAGGGGCCGGAATATTTGTGGTAAGACTGATAATCAGCTTACCGTGAACAACAACGTTATCGTTTGACTTCTTGAGCTCGCGAGTAAGCATTTCCTCGCCGCCGAGGGTAAGGTCGATGACATCGCCTACGCGAATGTTGATAACGCCAAGAAAGCCCTGGTCCTTTCGTTTGAATTTTTTCTGATCGAAAATCTGAACGGCAATGATGCTAGATTCGGTAACGGTACTACATGACAAAAAGAAGGAGAGCGTGTTAGCAAGTCAAGATGCGGGGGTGCGAGATACGCTGAGAACAAATATACGGCTTACACGTCAAAGGACTCGTTCCAGTATGGATTAAGCGTCTTTCGGATAACTGAAGTTGTGTTTGTTTGCTCACCATCGACAGTGATCACAGCAAACGGATCCGGAAAACCTGCGTGGTACCTGAGTCAGAAGAATGTTCCTGCTATCTACATCGACTTAGAGCGCGATAAAAGGGCACTTACGGAAAACTTCGCGTTTGTAGAGACCATCAGCGGCAACCACTAGATTGATTTGACGTCAGTACCTGTATGACATAATGCAGCGAGAAAAAGGAAGAGAAAAGGCGATGACGCGGTCGACAAGATTTGACGATACTCCAGATTGCAAGGCACACTAGGGCCCAACCACTACAAATGGACCTGATAAAGGGATCAAAACACACCTGTGATTCGCAGTTTCCGCGATCTGTATGAAACATAGTTAGTAGATGCGCATAGACAAGATTTGAGAAGTTGAGTGCAAAAAGCTCCCATGCAGAACCGGATCACACCGGCCTAGCCAGCGACTAACGCCGCGCGCCCATACAGGAGTCAACTCCAATGAGCAGAACAGAGAGGAAAAAAACACATACGCGGAAGACGCAGCAGGCATAATTAATGAACTATGCTCAAGCTGACTGCCGGAGAAAGCGCTTCAAAAAGAAGAGAGGTTGGATGGAGAGACGGCGGAAGCGGAGGAAGAAGCGGATGAAGAGAAAGAGAGCCTGAGCGCACACAAAAAGATGATGCCGCCGACGAAGGCTCAGCAGAAAAATCGGGCCCTGCAAAGAGACTATGTGTGCCTTCGCTTCTCGCGCTCGGCATCCTGCGCGCCAGCGGCTTACTAACTTGGTGCTGATAAAGCGTTCAGAATTCACGCTTAATCTTCCGTGCTCCCGGTGCCATTACAGACTCTACCACTTTCAACAACCCTCACCCTGTATTTTGTGTGGCGACCCGAGCGAGCTACACGACGTTTGTTCATTATTGTTTACGTCAGATTTATGAGCAATTACTCATTATCTGAAAATTACGCTTTTCTCTACTGGCTTTCTGGCCTATTGTACTTGACTAGATCTCATTAAAAATAGATTTTGGCTGCTAATGTTTTTCGCAGTAGCAACCAGAAACCTAAATCTAGATTGCTAGTCGCTATCGGATTACAAAATGCGCCGCAAATCAACGTAAAATTAGAGATCATTCTGCTGCTTCTCCACCTTTTTGAGCTTTTAGCACTTTCACTTCTGCTTCAAGTTTATCAGCTTGCTTTTTGGCGTCAAGTAGTACTGTAATTTGGTGCTGCAGCGCATCGTATCGCTCACAGACTTTAGCCGTAGGCATTGCTAGTTTTGAGGATATCGACAGCTCTGCAAGAACTGCTTGCACCTTAGCTTGTACCGTATGCTTCAAAGTGCTAACTCGCGACGATCGTAGAAATACTCCAGCTGTCAATTTATCATGATACGATATGCCGTATAAGTGTTCTAAGCGAAAGAGTTAGTCACCCACCAAGAAGCACAACAAAGACTTGAACCATACCTTCTCCTGGAGGAACCTTCTTAGCAACGCGTTTGGCAGTCGCGCTCTGAGCAAGATCTGCCTTTGACACTTTCTGATTGGCTGCTGGGGATGCAGAGCTTTGTACAGTTTTGGTATCTTGTCCAGCATGGCCATGGGACGCACTCGCATGCGCGCTGCTTGCTGCTGTCTTTTGCGTAGCTCCAGCTGCCGCTTGAGCGACTTGAGCGACTTGAGCAGCTTGAGCGGCTTGTTGCGCAGCAACTTCAGCAGGAACCTCAGTAACAACCTTCCTCCTTCTATTCTTATCATTAGCAAGGATATTGGCAGCCAGTTGAGACAGTCCTTGACTGCTCTGAAATTGTGCAAAAGACGTTGACGTTTGTGGTGTTTCAAGTAACCGTAAAAGTTCTGTTCGCTCCTCAACCAACTTCTTTGACGATTCTTGCAATTTTCTGTATTCCAATATCAGTCTTTCTTCTTCGGCAACCTCTGCTGGTGACCGACTCAGCAACCGCTCTAGATATTGCTTTCTAAAAATCTCCTTTTCTTTATCAAACTTCATGGCATTGTAAAGTTCCAACTCTCTCGCCGTCCATTCAGCTGCTCCCTCTTCTCGTCTTAAATCCATGAGCTTGCGGCAGCAAAAGTAGTATCTGGCTTTTAAATCTTCGAGAGTTCTAATAGACGGTGGTTCGCCCTCTTCTGGTTCATATTCATATCTATCTTGAATAACTAGCCATCTCAAATCATATTCCCGGCACAATTCAAACAAATAGTCGGTCTCGCGAGGCGTCCAAGCAGTGTCTGCAGATTGATGTCAGCACAGATTAAACTTGATATCAAAAGTCTTACCTGCTAAACACTTCTCATACTCCTCTGTAGTATAAGTTGGAACGTCCACTGGCTTATTAAACTTTGCAAATATATAATCGTCTATCATCGTCAGTACTTCTTTACAAATCCTTCAGAAACAACGTACCATTTGATGGAACACCTCTGACCCAGTGACTAAATTCCAAATCATCTTTTCGAGCAGAGTTCTTAAATTTAGTCCATACCCTATAGCAATCAGTAAATGCAGAATGTTTTGATGGTATATCACGAACCATGGAGTAGGCTTCAACTTCCAATCCGGTTTTGCTTTGAATCTATTCTCGATTACCGTGACTGCAGGAGTATGTTCGCCCAGCAAATTCTGTAATTCACGCGTAATTCCATCTAGTTATTATTAGTATCATCTACATAACCAGAGCTCTCTTTCATTACTCTGAAACAATACTCACCAAACTTCTTGCCTTCCGTCTTCATGCGCTTCGCAGGAGGTGGTCGACTTGGAGGAGTCGCCCGGTTCGGCAAATCAAGCATATCCCTCACATCAGCAGACGAAGCCATTTTTGATATCTAAACTTCCTGCTTCCTTTGGTAACTCGGGGGCACTATCAGTCTCAAATTCTTCAATAGTAGATATCAACCTTTCGCAAACGAATATCCTTAACTACGAATCATCTCATAGGGATAGGGCTTTAAATCTAATTGCACGTGACGGTTGCTAGGCATCGCTCCCAAATTGTTTGTTTGTTTACGACGCGTTCATCGAATCTTGCACAACATTTCTAGTCCACGTATTGCCAGCAACTATTATAACTCAGAAACTTATAATTTCAAGTCTAAATAATGGCATCTATAAGCTCGTTGCAAACTGGATTTGACGGTCTCGATCTGAGCGCGATAGATTCACCTGGTGCTTCTACCGCACCAGCAATTCCGCAGTTCTCCTTTGAATTTGATAAACTGAAAAAAAAGATGGACAGCTTTCAAGCTAAGTTTGATGAGTACATTGCAAATGATAGGAAGCGGATACTAGAGGACAGAAATGCATTTGAGCAAGAAATACAAAATGGAAAAGGTTTGGCTTACTGTGACTTACTACTCGAATTGTATAAATATACAGAGCTGACACGATAATTAGAGAAAGAAGCTGAAATGACCAACCAAGTAATTTACTATAAAGAGAAAGAAAAGGAAATAGCACAAGGTACATGAGTCTACATTGCATTACAGTACGCAAGTTAACATATCAAGAAATGGCACGAGAACGGCAGGAAGTACAAGAAACCGAGCAATCGATTTCGGTGTTTACACAGAAAAAGCAAGAACTTAGTGTTTTACGTGATGCAGTGGTGAAACAAATCGCAGAAGTTCAACAAATGCTTGAAAAAGCTCGGGAAGGTACGAGGAGGCTACAAGTTACTCTAGACATTGCTAATGTTTTTAGAACGATCAAAGGAAAGATCAAAGATTTTAACACAATCTTCGTTGAATGCACCAGAGCTTGCGTTCTGGGAACGTAACTTAGGTTTACGGTTCGAAGGTGTTGACGACGATTATCTTCGGATTATTTTCACATTAATAAGCGAGAGCAATTGGGATAAAGAGTATTATATTATCATCGATCTGAGAGCCATTGATTATGAGGTTACTAAATGTGAGCCAGAACTTGAAAAATCAGTTTTAGAGCAGATTATAATGAGGTTGAACGAGACGAGAGATTTTTCACGGTTTTTGAAGGAGATTCGTAAGGCGTTTAAGGAGAGTGGGTTGTAATTATCAGGAATTTGATTAATTGGATTAGCGAGTAATTTTCAAATTGTAAAAGAGTCGATTCATTTGCTCCAACGTGCTTCTGTTCATTTGTGTCCCGCCCCAGTGATTTCACACGTGACCGACAAAAACGCATAATTGTGGAAACAGCTAGTGCTCTTCGACTATCTCAAATTTTCCTACGTGGGCTATAATCAAGATTATTGATCTGTTGTTTATTCGGATTGAACAATTGTTAGTGCCCTATATACATATAGATAGACGGGTTTTTGAGTTTTTATTATTATAGCGAAAATGTCAGACAATCAAGTAAGTTTATGTCATTTCAGGTAACTTTGATTCGTGAACATATACTAAACAACCCACCTTTTGTTATATAGGACGACATTGAGGCAATGAAGGCGCGCGTCGCGGAGATGGAAGCCGAGGCTGCGAAATTAAAAGAGATGCAAGAAACATTAGAAAAGGAAGGACAAGAGTTAAGAGAAGACAAAGAGGATGTTGATGCGCGGAGTATTTACGTTGGAAACGTTGATTACGAGTCCACCCCCGAAGAAATTCAGTCACATTTTCAAAGTTGCGGAACAATCAATCGAGTAACAATTTTGCTTGATAAGTTCACAGGTCATCCGAAGGGCTTTGCGTACGTTGAATTTGCAGAGCCAAGTTTTGTCGCCAACGCCCTTGTTCTGAACGAATCCTTATTCCGTGGAAGAAATCTTAAGGTTGTGCCAAAACGGACAAATGTGCCAGGAATGTCGGCTCGCGGCCGTGGAAGAGGTCGGGGACGTGGTCGTGGTGGATTTCCAAGAGGCGGCTACAGAGGCGGTTTCCGAGCTCGCGGTCGTGGCGGATACACTCCTTATTAAGACACAAGTGCGATATTTGGAGACTGCTTTGTACTTATATATGTAGCTGCAGCTGCCGCTGGCATGGATCAGATATTCAATGGTGTAAAAGTATCACAGTTCTAAAACTGTAGTTATTATAAGAATAGTATGTGGATATAAATTGGGTCAAAGGTCTGGTTGGTTTAAATGTGTATGATAAAAAATGACGAGTAGTGTGCTTTTATGTTATTGTGTTTATTTTGCATTATCTATTGCAACAAATATATCATGAAAACAAAAATAAAACGGAAAAAGCGCATGATTACTAAGTTTCAGATCTGGTGTTTCAAAAGAATAAAATCATAAAAATCTGGAGGACATTGATTGTACATTTGAAGAACAATGGCTGCTTTCTATGCTCTGTTCTGTGGTCTGTCCAGCTCTCTATAGATACTACTGTATATACCTACTGAACTATTAGATTCACTAACAAAGGATATCATTATTTACAATTACAAACACAACAGTAAACGCCTAGTCTAATCTACATCCAATTGTCATACAAGAACCCGTGACCTCATTACCATATTAGTGAAGTCCCTTTTCGAAAACACACAAAACGCCATAAAGATTTTTTCCCAGCCAAGAACAAAGAAGACCCTGACACTATTACACATTACTCATTTGTCCGCGGCAGATGATGAAGGCACACTGACAGGCGTACCTGGGGCACTCGGAGTACTTCCATTATTAGCACCATCACTTGCACCACCAGTGCTTGGTTTTCTTATCTGTGTACCAGATTTATTCATAGACTGAGCCAATGTCATCATAAGGGCTTTTGCGATCGCTGCTGCTTTCGCGTTTTGTTGTGGAGTCTTTGATGAAATGGCAGTATGAGCTGGTTTTTGGATCGATGCTGGGTGACCAGCCTTGTTTTTCGCGGCCGCTAATGCTGCTAGAAGAGCAGCTGTATTAGCTGACGAAGTGGTAGGTGCAGGACTTGGTGAAGCAGCTGCTTGTGCCGCCAGAGAGTTCGATGAGGTAGTTGGAGTCATTGAGACTGCTCGGCTTGTCGGATTGCTAGTAACCAGTCCAGGTTTAGTTATCGGTGTTGGTGTAGGTGTGACTGTTGCAGAAAGAGTGGAACTTGTATTTGGCACAGAAGCAGTTGCAGGAATTGTCTTGGATCCACCAGCTGAAAGCTGTGCCGTAATTGTTTGCTGCAGAAGTTGCAGCGCTTTGAGGGTATCTTTATTAATCGGTGGTTTCGGCGTCTGCGGTTTAGCAATTGACGGTGCTACACCTAGAACTTTGCCTTTCGCCATAAGTGGTGTACGAGCAGGTGTGATAGGCAATTTCGGCGACTCTCCATTTGCAAGTGCAGCAGCAGTCTTTGCAGCAGCAGCTTGGGCGATCGCCGCAAGAGCTTTCTTTTTTTCCGCGAGCTCCTTCTCCTTTCGTTCTTTCGCAAGCCTCTCGCGTTCTTTCTTTTCCCGCTCCAAGATCTCTTTTTCCTCTTTGGCCTTTCGTTCGCGTTCTTCCCTTTCTTTTTTCTCCCGCTCCTTGCGTTCACGACGCTCTTGTTCACGGATTTCTTTCAGTGACGGTCTGTTCTTCTTCGCTTCCTTTTCGCGACAAAGTTCCTCATCTAGACCCCATAACCAACCTTTTCCTTCTTTGGCAATTTTGACGAAAGACTTGTTCAGCGATAAATTATGTCTGACAGAGTTTTGCCAACCATACGGAGCATATCGATAATATGGAAATAGATCTTGAATTGCTCCATAGATTTCAGAAAGAGACATACCACGCTCTGTACCGTACGTTCGGATTGAAGTCTCAATCAGACTAGAATAGGAGTTCGGAGGCTTCTCACGGTATTCGGGTGGTATTTGAGAGGGCGAGATAGGAGAAGGATGTCTTCTTTCCTTTTTAGCAGGCGCAGATTTTGCTTTCGGGCCGTTAGCAGAATCAGAAGTGGCAGAAATAAGACTAGCAAGGCCCGAAGCACCGGTGAGTGCTTCTACCATACGCATATCTGAATCTTGCAAAGCCTCATTGTGTTCATGGTATTCGTCTTGATGCATCGTAGGTTCGGCAAATAATTTGTCAAAAGTTGCATCCTCCTGACCGTTGTGTGAATGTGGTATCGGGCCACTGTTTGGCTCTGGATGGTTGTGGATGTGTTCAAGATTTTGATCATGCTCAGCTTCATGATCCTCCGGTTTGACCATATCAGAATGAGAGATAGCAAATGAATCTAAAGGTGGCAAAGTTTCTTTTTGACGGAATGCAATAGCCTCTGCGGGTTTTATGGCAAGGTCGCTGTCATTATTAGCACCAGACGGAAGTAGAAAAGAGAATCCAATCTGGCCTATTTGTACTCGAGAACTACTACCTGTCAGTCAAGACCTTGACGCAAAACCAAGCTAAATCAATTACCCATGATTAAGAGGGACGGTCGAGCCCTTCTCTACAAACACGTCATCCACGAACGCTCCATTACGGCCTAGTACAGAAAACTCGAACCGCTGGTTTGCAAAATTGTAGAATATCTTAGCATGACGACGCGAAATTGCCTTTGCGGTTCCAAGATGTACATCAATAGATCCACCGCCAGCAGCTGAAGGCGCTGAAACAGTAATTGCAGACGAGCTTGGTACAGAGGCGGAAGCGGCGCCAGGAGTTGAAACCCCGGACTGCTGCTCCGGACGCGATGGGGTTCGCGAGCGTGATCTTCCAGGCGTAGCTGAGTCTACAGCTGTAGTCTCAACCCGTCTTCCCATAACAACTTGCAGTGTTTGAACATAGAAGGTGAAGGAAGCAAAGTCAAGACGAGCGTAAGCCGATATACGGGAAGGTTGCTGATTAGGCTTCTGCTGATCCAAATCCGCCCGTAGTGCCATTTGTTGCAAGTCTGGCGGCTGAGGTGTAATCAAGTGGTTCTCCGCAATATTCTTTTGCTCCTCTGCAACAAATTCCGGCTGTTTTCCTGACGGAACAGGTGTTGAAAGCGCGCGTTCCGCGGAGGCTTCGGTAGTCGGCGAAGCAAACATGATGACTCACAGACACTTAGTTTGACAACAAAAAAAGTGAAAATTCAACTTTATCATCAATTAAAATTGCTTCCGGTCCAGCATCTTATAGAGCTCTTTGTGGGGGATAATGGCAGTGTAAGTCGTCGCACAGCGGAATTCACTGATACAACAGCATGCCTTAGCGAGATGCGATCAAGCGTCCGTGCTTTGTGCATCGAACATTAAGACAGTTATGCGTCCCCGCGATGAGGCTTCCTATACTTTCTTATAGCCGTGAGACAGCTTCCAGCCTATAGAGAATAATAGATCCAAAAATTATAGTCTTGACGAGGAAAATTTAATCTTGTAGTAGTGCAGTATCTACTCTGATCAGTGTGGAAGTTGCGAGTTCGCTTTACTTCGGGAACCCTGACTTCGTAACCGCTGTCCATTGTGGGTTTGGACAATAGCCATGCTTGGCCAAGAACAATTTGCTTTGCTGATAGATCTTTCAACTTCTACAAATTACTCATTAAAACCACATTCTCTCTTTTGATTACTTTGTGATGGAGAACTTTGCTTTCTATCTCAATCCAGTTTTATCATTCTGCATCTTCTTCCCGATTCAACTGGCGTTTAGTTCAGAATGAAGCCTGATAGAGAAAGCGACATAGCGAATAACTAAGTAGTGCCTTTGCACTTTGATGTTGATAGCGTAGACACAAGAAGCCAAGTTAGCAGATAGCTATGGAACATCGTGCTTGAGCAATTGTTCAAAGATAGTTATACTCTTGATGTTCTGAGTTGACCGTCCGTTTGGGGTATCAATTGAGCGTAAAAGTAATACAAATCTTTCTTTAAGCACAATACAATGTATTCTTCAGATAGCAATTCATTTTGCTTGACTCACTTTCAAAACCTTCGGTGGCTTTTTCACTGTTTATGAGCTACCTGACCAGGATGGCGATGTCTGAACTAGACCATAACCTGTGGATTTACTAAATTCAAACAAATTGTAAAAACCAAAAAAAAAAAATCGGATTCGCTCAAACAAACAAAATTTTCTTCACCCAGAGTATGCATCGTTTTAACTTCACAGTTTTTAACAATTTCTAGTGGAAATGAACATTCAGAAAACGAAGAAATGATGATAAAACACAGAAAACTTTGGCGGTGCGGCGCGAATGTTCAAACCTTTTAAACTTTACTCAAAAAAAACACAACAGGTTCACCAGATGCTTCACCATTATCTGTACTGCTGAATCTCTTGATTAAAGGAAAGGACAATAATTCACATTATTCTTATAGATGTCATCTGCTCTTTCGCAGCGACGATCCGCGCGACTTCAGGCGCGTCGAAGCAGGCAAGTCTCAGGCTTGATCCGCCAGCCGTCAGACGTTCACGGATCTGCTGCAGAAGCACAACCAAGTTCCAATGTTGTTTCTGTTGGAAGCGCGAATTTGAATTTACCGGTCACTATTGCGGCTGCTGAGGCAAGAGCAAAAGACAGTGTTGTTGAATATACAAAGAACTCAAAGTACTGTGTTTCGAAACTACCAGCTTTGCCAAATATTTTGAAGTCACCAGAAGGTTTGTGCAGCAATTCATTCATACTAAAATACTGATTTTGTGCAGACATCACTTTTAATGGATACCTGGATTCATCTACTGATTTTGCACTACTTTTAACTCCGGAATCAGCGTATGTTTGGCGCTACGTCTCCCCAGATCATCTTCCTACCACAATTTCATTCCCCTTATCGAATGCCACAGGCGATTTACCACTTGGTGTTCTTGTTTCTCCCGCTGCAGGGAGCACTGAACCTGGATTGGTTTTAGTTCACCCAACGACAGGTCAGATCACGTATTGGGAAGCGGTTGGAGGTGCTGTTGCAGAGGGACTGTTACACCGGAAAAAAGGTGTAGAGGCAACAATTTCACTCTATCAGGGTGAGACTCTTGAGTATCTGCAAAATATTGAGTCCGTGGGTGTTGTTGTTGCTACTAGTGCTGGTCGATTCGTGCTTGTCGCGCTCCATGATGCTGCTGGTCGACCTGGAATATCATGTACAGTTATGCGTGGGTCTGGAACAGGCTTGTGGAGTAACATCAAAGGCGTCTTGAAGTTCGGTGGTACAAGAAGAGATATTGTTGCTATGAAGCCTGGTAAAGTGATCGGACGCGGTGAGAGAATGGTTGCCACCGCTAATTCTCGAGGTGCGGTTACTTTGTGGCATTGCTCGCGCACTGGTCACTATAGTCTTTTGTTCGAAATGGAGCTGAAAGAGCAATTATTGCAATCTATTGAAGGCATATATCCACAAGCTGAACGTACGTTTAAGGTCCATGATATTGAGATGTTACCCGAAGACGAGTCAACAGCTTTAATTCTTGCATCATTTGTCTATGGCGAAAATTCTGGCTCTGAGCAGATGTATTATATGGTATTCACAGTTTCACTTGTCACAAATGACTTCAGAATAATTTCTGCGCATCGAATCACTTGTTATACTGGTATATCAACTTATAAACCAAAGCTATTGCTTCCCAAACCAGGATACACAGCATTTATTGTTTTATCACATGCTGTCGTTATGTTCGATACTATCCTCCAATTGCAGCGTGTTCAAACAAATACCACTACAACGTTTAAATGGGAAGACGTTGTTGAGTTCAAAAGAGACACAATCGACGTTATTTTCCCAGGTGCTGAGGATATCACGCACGTAAATAATCAGACCACAAGGCATGCGGGTATTATACTTGTTGCGCGGCGAGCTGGTGTGATTAGGATTGAGAGATTTGAAGATGAATCATCCTATGCGGTTGTTGACTCCAGTATTGATGTTATCAAAAGTAAACTTGAGCAGGCTGTATATTATGGCTTCAAAGAAGAGAACCCAGTGGATTTTGGACAAGGCCATGACGTGGGATATGAAATAAACGACGTTGAAAGGGCTTTGACAGATGTCAGTGATGAGATCATTAGTTCAAGTAAGCTGACTCGCCACAAGCTATGAAGTAATTTAACATTTTTAAACAGGTTCGATATATTCCACGGATTATCCAGATACGCTTGAATGCTTAACTTTACGCACTGAAGCATTAGGACGATTAGCAACTCACCTGCAATACATTTTCCCTTCTCTATCGATAGAATGTCGCATTCAAACTCTGACCAAACTCGAAAAGAGCGAAGCAACTCGAAATGTTTGGACCGCATTCTTCGCGTCAAATGTAACGCGATCACATATGCTTTCCGAAGTTATCCACGATTTATCAAAACAAGAAAATTTTGAAGAGCAATGGTTTCGATCTGAGAGTATGAAAATCGGAGAGCTTGCTATTGCATTTTCAAATAAAAGCTTGGTAAGAGCGCGGACAAGTTCTGGATCTCGGGAACAAATGATTCAGCATGTCATGGAAGCTAATGAAATGCTAATTACTGTGTTGACAAACTCCGCGTATTACATTCGATCTGCATTTCAAAAAGTTTTGTTTTCTTTGACTGAAGATGTGTGGAAAACTAGTCAACCTTGGACATCAACCTACGAGATGCTGAACGCACTTGGAAAACAATACGATGTGTCACGTCTACTTGCTTCGCAACTTTGGGAGTTGCCGGAAGATCAGGCAATTGAATTTGAAAATGAGCTGAGAGTTCTTTTGGACCAACTGGTCAGCTTAGCAGAGTGTTTATGTCGTGCATATGAAGAGCGGATAAAGTACTGTGAAGGCAATCCATCCCTTGCGAATCAATATAGTGATTTGCAAAAATTATATCTGGATCAGCGGGGATCTTGGATTAAGCCATTGCTTCTATTTGGTTATAATAACAAAGCCTATGAGATTGCTGAAAAATACCGGGACTTCCGCACACTGGCAGAAATGTGTCGGGAGGAAAATATTGAGCTGCGGAAACTGGGCGATGAGACAATTTCGGATCAAGAAGCTCTCGCGGCTCGATTGCAGCGATACTTTGAAGTTTACGGATACGAATTTGCGGCGGTAGTATACCAGTACTATATAGATTCTGGGCACATTACTGAGCTTTTCGTGGCGTTTCCGGGATATAAAGACTATTTAGAGAAATTTTTGGGAACAGGAAAATACGACCGAATGGCGTGGATTCACGATATTCAATGTGCAGAGTTCAACGAGGCAAGTGTGAAATTACTGAAAGTCTCGGAGGATGTAGAGGAGCCTCTTGCAAATAGACTCGTGCAGGCTAGTATAGCGAAGCTGTGTGCCATCCAAGCACAGATTGGAGGAGCGGACGTGCGGACAAGAATGCAGGAAATTGAGGACACATTAGAGGAGATTAAAGAAAGACAGATCGCGGAGGATGCGAGGTACCAAGAAGAAGGAGATCAAGTTATGGAAGAGTAAATGTAAATGTGCAAGTATGCTAATGTATATGTATTCTATATAATATTTTATATGATTTTTATTTCCCTAATTTTTTGTGATCCACGCAATGCTGAGAACGACAAACAACCCCATCTCTTTTGCTCCACCTTCCCAACTATAATTCCACATACCGTCTTTCTCGTTATTCCAGTACGCACCACTTGTTGCATGTATTCCGCGAGCGACCGCGTTTGGGTCATTTTGTATAATGGTTGAGTACACAACATACTTACAAGTTGATGACTCAGCGATAAGTGATTTCAGTATCGCATTTATTATTAATTCGTTCCATGACGCTGTGCTTTCGTGTTTGTAAACTGTGGTGGGAGATATTGTTGCTGTCAGAGCCTTTGCCAAAAGTTAGCTTCTCTTCTCGGATAATGTGGGGAAGAAGTCGGGGTAAGACATAATCTCAATAAATTAGGTAGCTCATACATTTTGACATATTTCTTCAAGTTTAGCAACGCTTATTGGCTATAAAAGTCGTTTGTGTCAGTCAAATCATATAAAACTGAGTCAAAGAAGAAGCAGCACGAACCGAGTTGGTAGCCAGCTTGGTGCCTTGATCCGGAAACCGTGGTGTCGTCATGGTATGTGTTATACAACAACTAGGTGATCTGCACGTCAACTGAAAAAAAATAACCACTGGTCAAATTTTCAAATAACGAATCACAGTGATTAATGTTCAATAACTAATTCGAAGCACAGATCATTAAACCCCGAAACTGTAGATAATGCTACTCGTCGCGCGGCTCAGATCAACAAATAGTACAAACGCCTTGTCTTCAAAGTAAGCACACGCGGCTCTCAGGCGTCGTTGTTTTACCACGTTTGTTGTAAACCTGGGTTACGCTATTGTTAGCAGGAGGAAAGGGATTTGAAGCTGAAATCGAATCCTTCGTCCACATAACTTGTTTCTGACTACAAGAAATATGGGGCAATTGTACGTGACAATTTTCTTCGAATCAAAATATCTGAGACTAACTATTTAGAAAAATGCGGACGTGTTTATTTCTGTACACGGCATTATTCGCGTTAATTACGCGTGTCGCCGGTCTGCACTTTTATTTGGAAGGTGCTGATCGCAAATGTTTTCTTGAAGAGCTACCTCAGGATACTCTTGTTGTTGGTGAGTGCTATTTACACGTGTTTATCTTTGAGTAAAGAGGCATTGATGCTGATTTTATGACTATAGGATTCTACAATGCTGAAGAGTTTATCCCCGAGACAAACGTATTTTCACAGCCTGATTCGCTTGGAATTCTAATTACTGTTGAGGTATGATTACTTTTCAACGCTTACAGTAGCGAGATTACGTGCTGACGAAACGAATAGGAAATCTTTGATAATAACCATCGCGTCGTTTCTCAACGTGGCTCAGCATCTGGAAAGTTCACATTCACAGCCGCTGATTCCGGTGAGCACAAGATCTGTTTCCAAAGCGCTGTCGGTGGTGTTGGCTGGTTTTCGCGATCAACCGTTCGCTTGAATCTCGATCTCGCGATTGGCGAAACAAGTATGCTTTCCAACGATCATCGCAAAACCGAGAAATTCTCGTCGCTGGTGGAGAAAGTACAGGAGTTGAATTTACGATTGGCTGATATTAAACGTGAACAAGCCTATCAGCGTGAAATGGAGGAGGTATTTAGAAACGAGAGTGAAAAGACAAACGCAAGAGTTGTTAGATGGAGTATCATCCAATTATTAGTTATCGGCGCTACCTGCGCATGGCAGTTGAATCACCTTCGCGGGTTCTTTGTGAAGCAGAAATTGGTTTAAAGAGGGGAATGAAGTTTTTTACGGGTTGTTTATCCTGTGTTGTGTGTATATATAGCAAAAAAGTACATGAATGAGTAATATATATATATACAGTTGGCAGTAACGATGGCGTTTAGGAGCGCGGTCAAATGTCAATATGAAGGCCAAAGGAGTAAATATGAATATTACGGTCTCTATCCCAAAACAGACGCACCCAAAAAGACAACGTAACAAATACACAAGAAAATCAAAATGAGAATGAAAATGAGAATAAAAAATGAGAATGAAAATGAAATGAAAGCACAAACATCAAAAAAGCAAGCATCACGCATCAAACATCAAACATCAATGGAAATGGAAATGGACATGAAGAGGGTTATTTATAATGTACAAAAACTACACTGCGACCGACCTAAGGCGAGTTAAGACGGAGGAAGAAGTTGACAATGACAGCTGTGAGGAGGAAAAAGCAAAGCATCGTAGGACCGAAGCGGTCATCGTAAGGACCGGCACCACGTCGTCTGATAGCCGCAGCTCGCCAATGATAAGTGACAAGAGCATATATCATAGTTGCCATAGCTGTTGACTGTGTTAGTAAACGATCGACAACTTAAGCTGCAAAGAGAAGTTTGTAGTACCAATGAGGGTGAAAAGTCCGGCCGAGAAACGACCTACGCGGTCGCCAAAGTTGAGAAGGGCTACACCGAGACCTCCAAGAATAACTGTAAAATGCAACCAGGAGAGAAATGTACGTTCATTGGCAAAGAATACCTAACTATTAGTGAAACTGGAACGATTGAATCTCTATATAGCACACATCGAGGCGTAACTAGACAGCAAAAAGACACACCTTTGGCTCGACACGAACAGGCAAAGCGATACGCTTTCCTGGCGGCCCGGTCATAATCGCGGATGACGACATTTATATTTCTGCAGCGAATTGGTCAACATTCAGTACTACCGACAGCAACTAATAGACACTAAAGCCCACAGTTAAAACAGATTGACACATACGGATATGAGCGACAATTAAACAGAAGCAGTGCCTTGCCAAATGCAGCCTGTCGACGTCCTTTTATTACGCTCGACCCGTCGCCAGACTTTTTGTAGCGGCGCCGCTCCTTGCAATTTGACATCGGTCTGAGGGCTTTGTACGGAGCGCCGCACGAATAAAAGGCACTTTCCTGACCACGTGTTAGTCCGCGCGTCTGGCTTAGCTGAAACATAACTGCGGCATGTTTAGTGCATAAACATAAGCCGTTATATAAGAAACACGAGACCCTTATGCAAAAACAATGTGTACGCTTTTCCAAAAGCGGGTGTTTGGGAGAGTGGCGATGATCTCTGCGTCCCGATCGGGAAGTTTTCCAACTTGACTGCTGCTGGCTGCTGCTGCTTCCGTTAAGCCACGTAATTGGTTTCTGTAAGTAAGAAAAAACAAATGTCTTGTTGATTTTCTTAATTGTGGTGTAGCAACTAAATGCAGAGCCGTCTGCGACGTAGACAAGCCCAAAATAACCGCATAAAGATTACCCGGCCGCGACTTTCTCTCTGAGAGGCGTTTTTGGCTCCACTTTTGCCCCCCCCCCCTTCGGCCGCTTGCGAGACTCCGCGCTTCTTCTCACCGCCACCGGACTCACTCCATCACCGCTTTCTTCCCTCTTTTTTGCCTCTGTTTACCTCTTTTCCCCCTTCGCCTTCCTCGTCTTCCGCTCTTTTTAAGCCCTTCCATTTCCATTACACGCCTTTTTCTTTTCGTCGCCTCGTTTCTCAATTCTTGCTCTATACTCCAAAGCCCGCACAATGAGTTCCGCGCCCGGGCAGCTCCACTCGTCGAACGTCGTGGGCGTGCACTACCGAGTCGGCAAAAAGATCGGCGAAGGTTCTTTCGGCGTCATTTTCGAAGGCACGAATCTTCTCAGCAATCGCCAAGTCGCCATCAAGTTTGTATGTTCTGTTGTTTTTTTGTTTGTTGAGGTCCTTTGGGCTACGTCGTCCAAACTACTCGACACAAAATATGTTTGTATCTAACACTCATTGCTCAGGAACCCCGCAAATCCGATGCGCCTCAACTTCGCGATGAGTATCGTACTTACAGAATTCTGGTTGGCTGTGTTGGTATTCCCAACGTCTACTACTTTGGCCAGGAAGGTCTCCATAACATCCTCGTCATCGACCTTCTCGGCCCCAGTCTTGAAGATCTTTTCGACTGGTGTGGCCGCCGTTTTAGCATAAAGACCGTCGTCATGGTCGCCAAACAGATGATCACTCGTGTCCAGACCATCCACGAAAAAAATCTTATCTATCGCGATATCAAACCCGATAACTTCCTCATCGGTCGTCCCGGTACCAAGAACGCAAACCTTATTTACGTCGTCGACTTCGGTATGGCTAAGCAGTATCGCGACCCCAAAACAAAGCAGCACATTCCTTACCGCGAGCGTAAGAGTCTCAGCGGTACAGCTCGTTATATGAGTATCAACACACATCTTGGTCGAGAGCAGTCTCGGCGAGACGATCTAGAAGCTCTTGGCCACGTCTTTATGTACTTCCTTCGGGGTGGACTTCCCTGGCAGGGCCTGAAAGCCGCTACCAACAAACAGAAATACGAGAAGATTGGCGAGAAGAAGCAAACTACTCAAATTAAGGATCTTTGCGAAGGATTTCCTGAGCAATTTGAGAAATACCTTACTTACGTACGCAACTTGGGCTTCGAGGATACGCCTGACTACGACTACCTTCGTAATCTCTTCACTGAGGCTCTCCGCTCAGTAAATGAGGTTGAGGATGGCGAATACGATTGGATGAAACTTAATGGCGGCAAAGGTTGGGATGTCGGCTCGAAACATCCTGCCTCTCAACACATGCATTATTCAAATGCAAACTATCATCCATCCAACGACCCGCGCTCGGCCAACACACCTCGCCATTCGCAGGCTCAACTTACTGCTGCTCGTCTCAACCAGGCTCAGCCACCACCACCATCGCCAGTTGTCGTCAGACACGGTAGCAAGTCGCGCCGTGGTGGACAACAATCCCCACAACAGCAGCCCTCGCAACAACAGACTCAGCTCCAGAATGGCCAGCGTGCAGAGAAGAAAGGCTTTTTTGAGAAATTTGGTGTTTTCTGCTGTGGTTAAGCCAACGTCTTCTTATCGTCAATCCTTATATATTTTAGAAACCTCTCTAGCAATCTTGCTTTCGTCATATCATTGCATCGTTTGCTTTGCGCATTGGTCGTCTCTTCTATTGCATAGGTTATACATCTATCGAGGGTTTTTATTTCTGGTTTTTGAGTTTTGGTCAACTGCTTATTCTTCGTCGTCGTTGATGCGCTTCATTAATTTTATCCTACTTGTCGAGTCGATTGTGGTTTAAAGCATTTCTTGTTTTTTTATATTCTCTGGTTGTTGTATGATGTTTTAGATTCATCAGTACATCTACCTCTTGATTTGGGATTGGTTTTTTTCATGTTTTTTGTATTTTGTTGCACTAGAAGATTTTATTATTGTTACAAGTTTCATTCTGTTCTTGGTTTTTTACAGTTTAGTTCAGTTCTTCGTATTAAGTATTCTTTGTTTTTATTTTCTTCCAATTTGCTGCTGTTGTTTAAAGAAGTCCTCTATATCGATACTCGGCGTCTCTACTATTATATACTGCAAGCATGATATTGTTTTTCTTTCTAATCTTTTCTTGTCGTTGGTGTGGTTCTTTTTTTTCATTTTACCAAAGTAATGTTATTGATATGATTGTATTTCTCCTTTTATTTTGTCGTTTATTCTTGACTTCTCTTGGATGTTTTTGATTCTGATTTATGCATAAGTTCTCTTCTGAGTGATGATGTATTACGCTTTATTTTTTTTCACCGATCGTGTACTCTGTATTGTCACATTATTAGCGTTCAGAGAGTATGAGAGAAAGACAAGAAGTGCATAGAAAAGATTAAACATTTTGTTTCCCCAAACCTATGCTTTTTCACTCTTTCGGCGGTTTATAGGTAGTAAAGAGAAGAATAAATGGAGAAATAAAAAATTCATTATTAATAATAAATAATGAAATGTGTAAAGGGGAGATAAATTAGAAAAAAGTAAAAGTAGCATCGATACGATTATGACAGAAAATGCATAAACGTGTTAAAGCTGATTCAGGTAACATCAAATATCTATGAACTACTATTTAGCAGAGTGGTATGTCGTACGATGTATTATTAACTACGCAGAAATGCCCAAAGCTTTCCATCTAGTGGTAGAAACCTGACAGAAATCAGCTACAGTCCAAATGATATTGGGACTTCGACAAAATGCAATCTGTACAGTCATACTAATTCTCTCTTATACTTTTAATTTACATTCCTTATTTTTTCTTTCCCATCTTCCGTTTTGGCTAAAAGGCTCCTCGCGGTGGCAGTTATTACACTTTTTGGGAGGAGCTATGACTGGGATATATTTGACACAATGTACGCCCGCAAGCTGTAAAAATTATTAATAAATATGAATGATCTCTTTTATACCAAGCTGGTTTAGTTCAGATTTAGTTCACTTTGACTCTTGATGCGTGTGAGATATGCGATGTATTGGTACTTTGAGTATAGCAAGTCAAAGCCAAATTGAGAACGTAGTCTGAAAACACTGGGACCTCGTACCGTCATAATAAAAATGCACAAAACAGTGTATGACCCTTAGAAAGAAGTTTAGTGAAACCAAGCGGACTCGAGTCTTTGTTCAGAATTATCTGCTATCCAGGTCAAACTGAATGTATACATACAACGAGATCCGCTCACATACACCGCCCATATCACTTTTGACTTTCACCGCTAGTGGTAGATTGCTGTACGCGCAAAACGCTGTACATGGCTTTGAATCAAGGGTGGCTTGGTGCAACACAGAAAACAAAGTGGACGTGTTGCTTGATCTGGGTTAGCGCGTATACATCTAGCACGTGCCGCTCGAGCTGCTACCGCGCTCGATCTCGCGCGACCAGTGATTCTATAGTTCTACTTTTGCCTACTTCTTACTTGTGATCATTGATGGTAAACAAAATTCAAATTACAAAAAATCAAATTGTGAATCACAGAAATATGTACTAAATCACACACCAATCACCTAATGGAATCCAGTACAAAAATAAAATAAACAAGTGCGACTACTATGTCATGCTCAATCTGGGGTCTAGCAACTTAATGCCGA